>JAQZBX010025675.1:0-29393 GCA_029593785.1 Cabassous unicinctus | reverse complement strand
ACACACACATATATATATATATATATATATATAACATTTATGTAAACAAATGCACATATATGCATATGTATTTATATATCATTTTACAAATATTTGTATGTATTGTGAAAAATTTGATTTTTAGCCTCAATAAAAAAAATAAAAGTAAATTAAAAAAAAATCTAACAAAAAAACAAAAAACAAAACTGTTTTAATATGGGGTGAGGAAAGGGGGAGGAGGATGGATATATGGGAGTCTTTTCTATTCCGTGTGTGACTTTGCTGTGACGTAAAATTTCTTTGAAAATTAAATGAAAAATAGTGGGACACTGAGTAGTGAGAGGGGGAAGGTGTCATGGTACAGACCGGACACCAGATATTACAGTGATAAAAGGTAAAATCTCAAAAAAAATTTTTTTTTAAATTTTCCCCATTTTTTGAATATCCCAATCCTTTAATTTTATTTCATTTTTAGTTTTTTTTAAAGTTTTCATGTATTTTATCTCTTATATTTAAACATATCATTAGTATTTCATTTTCTTATTAATGTATTTGGCTATTGTATTGACTTCATCTTTAAAGATGCTTTGGATAACAGAAGGGTTACAACTGGGTTGGGAGAGGATTGTTGGTGCAGGGTGTCAGGGATGGGGGTTGCATGCGAGGAAGTTCACCTGAACATACAAAAAGGTATATAAAATTGTTCAAATGCTCACAGGACATGGTCACAGTGGATGGAGAATCACCCCATAAATGAGAGAATACTGAATTTCCATTTTTGAGAACTCTGCCACATTCTCCAATGGAGCAGCAACAGTTCCCCATGTGCAAGGGCATTGTCTGGAAAAGGAGGATGATCCAATGATGGACTCTTGTTATTGATGACTAGTCTTATGAGCCTTTGCTCTTGAAATTGAAAGTTAGCCTATTGTTATGGAATGCCTAAGGGTTAACTCTCGAGAGCCTACTTGTTGCTCAAATGTGGCCTCTCTGTAAGCCAAACTCAGCATATGAATGCATTACCTTCCTCCCAGTGTTGGACATGACTCCCGGGGATGAGCCTCCCTGGCAATGAGGGACTACTACCAAGTGTCAACTGGCAATATAACTGGAAAAAGACCTTGAATAAAAGGGGGTAAAGGTAAAGGGAAATGAGTTCAAGTGGCTAAGAGACTTCAAAGTGAATCGGGAAGTCATCCCAGAGGTAGCACATATTGACATCTCAGTAGGGCCTCATAGGCTTCCAATGTGGATATCACCCCAAATAGAGGGGCTCCTGAGGGCTCTGGAGACACAGGTCCTATATCAGGGCAGATAGCTCTGGAGTTTGGTGCCTTATCAGTGGGCCTTACTTTGGCATCTGTGCTCCTGAGAGTGACAGAGTTTGACTCAAATATCTTCCCTGCACATGGTCCATCTATCCCTTCTATTAAAACCTATATGTGGTGCTGAAGTTTGTAGGTGTACTTCCAGAGACTGGAGTCTTTGGGCTGCCCATGTGCCAGCCTGACCCAGAATCTCAGTGGAGCTGCAACTCCTACTCTACAGCTCAGTGGACTCACACAGGACACCTGGAGGGGAGATGATGATGGACAATGGCCAACCCAGGGAATGGAGAGAGTCTGCAGCTGCAGGCAGGGTAATCCCATCCATCTTATCCATTGGATATAAGCCCCCTCTTATTTGGAGGTGGAGTGGGCATCACCATCCCAGACTCCTCAGGACTGGGGGAAGAGCTATGGACTAGTGTGGACTTACTGGTATTCTGTTATAGACATATTGTGATTCAAGCAATGGAAAAAATTACAACATTAATGTGGAGCCAGTGGCCGCTGAACACTTTGGGAGCAGTGAGAGGAAAAAGCAGTTGTAATACAGGGACTTTATCAGGACTTGGTAATTATCCTGAGTGACATTACAATGACAGATATAGGCCATTTTATATCATCATATACCATGCAGAACTGTGTGGGAGAGAGTGTGGTCTACAATGTGAATTATGGTCCATGCTTAATGGCAAAGCTCCAGGATGTGTTTATCCATTGCAGCTGATGTGCCACACTAATGAAGGATGTTTATGTGAGAGGTTGTGGGAGGTGTTGGAGGTGGGGCATATGGGAATTCCTAAAATTTTTGTGTAGCATTTACATAATCTAAATATCTTTAAAAAAATAAAAAAAAATTATTGTTAAAAAAAGAGAGATGACATCATCATTTGATAGAAAAGCTGAGGACCCAGTGACCATTGGCAGCCATCCCCAGAACTCAATAGTCTTGAAGGCAAAATATTGCCTTGCTGACACCTTAATTTGTACTTCATCTAGACACAAAAGTGTGAAAATAAATTCCTATTGTTTACGCAAATCCATTGTGTGGTATTTGTTTTAGTAGTTGGGAAACTAACACACATGTTATGCAGCTATAGATCTAGCAAATGCTGTTCTGTTTTTACTTGTTAGTAAATATCACCATAGTCAGTTTGCTTTAACCTGGCAAGGCCAGAGAGAAATACACCTTCACTGTCTTTCCTAAGGAGCATATCAACTCCCCAGGCCTATGTCATAATCTGGTCCAAGGGACTTTGGCTCTCTCTCCCTTCTACAAAACATCACACTGGTCCATTCTATTGATGACATTATGTTGATTGGACCTGGTGAGGAAAAAGTGTCAACTACTCTGGAATTTCTGGTAAGGCATTAGCATGTCAGAGGGTGGCAGAAAAATCAATAAAAATTTGTGGACCTTCCACAGCTGTGAAATTTGTCAGTGTCCAGTGCTGCAGGGCATGTTGAGGTATCCCATCCAAAGTGAACTATAAGGTGTTGGATCTGTCTTCTCCTACAACTAAAAAAGGAGGAAAAAAAATATTTGCCCTACTTGGAGGCAAGATATTCCTCATTTGTGTGTGATCTTCCAGCCCACTTACAGAGTGACCTGAAATGTTGCCAGTTTTGAGTGATGGCTTGGAAAAGAAGAGGGTCTGTATTGTTTCAGGATGCCTATGATTCAATAGTACTGGAAGTTTCAGTGGTGAATAGAAAGGTCATTTGAAATCTTTGACCTATCCCTATAGTACAATCAAAATACAGACCACAAAAAATTTGAATGAAATCCCTCTTATCCTTTGTAGATAACTACTTTCCTTTTGACAATTCCTTTTACCCTGCTACTGGGTCTTATTAGAGGCTGAACACTTTCTTAACCATGGGCCACTGTAGCCGTTGGGCAGTTTGATGTAATTATGAATTCCAAAAATAGATATTGGATTATGCTTGTAAACTGATCTGCTAATCTGGGCATGATTAAGTTAAGATTAGGGCATTAACTGGGCCACGTTAGTAGGGCATTGAGTCCCACCCCTTGGTGGGTGAGGAATCAAATATAAAAGGCAAGGAAAGGACAGAGGGAGCAGTTTTGATGTTGGAGTTTTGATGTTGGAGAGAAGGCCCCGGGATAGAGATGAGCCATTAACCCAAGAGTTCACAGCTGGCCTTGTGGAGGGAAGGAAAGCCTAGAAAGCCTAATAGTCTACTGCTGACCTTGTGGAGGAAACAGAGGAGCTAAGCCTGGAAAGAAACACAGCCCCTGGAAGAGAGGAACCCAAGAAGTCAACCCTGCAAATGTCAGCAGCTGTCTTACTCCAACATGTGGCAATGGACTTTGGTGAGGGAAGAAACTTATACATTATGGCCTGGTAACTGTGGGCTTCTACCCCAAATAAATACCCTTTATAAAGAACAATGAATCTCTGGTATTTTGCATCAGCACCTCTTTGGCTGACTAATATAGCTGCCAAGTTACAAGGAGACCCTATTGAGCTGGAATTTTTTGATCCCCTAAAGTTGGGTGTGCCCAGTAGCATTCCATCACAAAATGGAACTGTTGTATATGAGACCTGGTTCATGCTGACAGTGATGTCACAAGTAAGTTGCAGGAGGACATGACCTGAATGCCCAATTCCTCCACTTCTGCCTCATTGCCTTCTGCTTCCTAGGCAGCACTTATAGCCTCACAGGGAGTTCCCTATGACTAATTGTCTGAAAAAGGAAAAGTTGGGTCTTCTTTTGAGATGGTTCTGCCTGATATACTGGTACCAACTATAAGTGCACAGCTGAAGAACTACAGATCCTTTCTAGGCCATCTTTGAAAGGCAGTGGTAAAGGGGAATCCTCCCAGTGGGCAAAACTTCATACAGTGAACCTGGTTATTAATTATGCTTGGAAGGAGAAATAACCAGTCATATACAATTTCTATATTTATTTCTGGGATGTGGCTAGGGATTTGACTCAATCATCAGGAATTTGGAAGGAACATGATTGGAAAATTGGTGGCAAAGTATTTGGAGAAGAAGTATGTGGCTAGAATTTTCAAAATGGGCAATAAACAAGAAGGTATTTCAATCCTGCATGAATGCTCACCAGAGGATCATTTTAGCAGAGGAGAATTTTAATAATAAGTGGACAGGAGGACTTGTTCTGTTATTTCCCAATGGGCTCATGAACAAAGTGGCCATGGTAGTAGGGAAAGAGGTTTTGCGTGGACTCTGCAAAATGAACTTCAACTCACCAAGCCTGACCTGATTAGAGTTGTAGATTACTGCCCAATATGCCAATAGCAGGTTTCAACACTCTGTACTTGATATGGCACCATATCTTTTGGTGATCAGCCTGTTACCTGGTGGCAGGTTGTATACATTAGATCACTTTCATAATGGAAGGGGAAAGTGTTTTTTTCTTACAGGAATATACATGTCTTCTGGATATAGATTTGTTCCCTTGCATGCAATGCTTCTGTGAAACTACCATCTGTGGGCTTCCAGAAGGCCTTGTCCACCATCCTCATATTTCACACAGCATTGCTTCTGATGAAGGATCCCACTTCACAGCAAAGGAAATGTGGGAAGTCACACATGCTCAGGGAATTCACTGGTCTTATCCAAGTTCTCCATCATACTGTAGCAACTGGATTGATAGAATGGTGGAATAGCCTTTGGAAGACTTTGTTATTCTAGTAGCTGGGTGGAAATACCCTGAAATTCTGGCCAATGTTCTCCAAGAAGGTTTAAATTAGCATGGACTCTAGGGTGCTGTTTCTCTCATAGGCAGGTTCATGGTTCCAGGAAATAAGGTATGGAAATGAGAGTGGCACCACATATTTTATTACCCCTATTGATTCTTTGGAAATCTTTTGCTCCCTATATCTTCAACATTATCCTCTGCTGGTGTAGAGGTCTTATTTCCAGATGGAAGAGTGTTCCCACCAGGATACACAATAATGTTTCCACTGAACTGGAGGATAAGACTGTCAATGGACCACTTTGGGCACCTCTTGCCTCTGAATCAAAAGGCAAAGAAGGGAGCTGCTGTACTGGGTGCACTGATTGATCCTGATTACATGGCATTTCTTAATACTACATGCCATATTTTTAAAGACAGTGGAAAACTGCAACAACCCAATGCAGGTGGACTGCTAATAGCCCAGCTCCTTCAGGATAGAAAAACTGGATAATAGCAAATACCAGGTGAAGTGCTTGCTGAGGATACAGCAATTATGGAATATGTAGAAAAAGGAGGTTTTACATAAAATGAAGGACCATATAACCAGTTGCAGTAATGAGTTATTTCTTCCTTGTTTTGTAATGGTTATGTTTCTATATACAAATAAAGAAAATACTTTGTTTTTTCTATCCCTTATCCCTATATCATATTAAATAAATTGCATTAATTTTATGTTATAGTATGTAAATTTCAGGATATAAGAGAAAATAATTAATATTACATAAGCTCTTGCATTCTCTTCTGGGGACAGTGTTAGTGCATTTCCAGTAGTATGGAAGACAGTTGAATTATGTTAGGTGAAAATATGTCTATGATGTTGACTTTATTTAGCAATTAAATACCATTTAAGGAGATGTGTGTGGGTTATAAGTTTATTGAAGACTGTGATGGTACATTTCATGTATCAATTTCTCTGGCTTATGTTGTTCAGTTGTTTGTTCAAGCAAGCTTTGGCTTGATTGTTACTGTGAGGGTGTTTCCTAGATGGATTTAAATCATTAGTTAGTTGATTCCATCTATGGCTGATTTCATCTACAATCAACAATAGAGATTGCCTTCAGCAATGACAGGAGACTTTTCATTCAATCAGGGGAATCTTAAAGGGAATGTGGAGGGTTTCCTTATTCACAAAATAAGAATATCTATCTCTGCTTCTAGCATTCATCTACTCCCGGGGATTTCATTATCACATTCATTGGAATCTCCAGCATCCATCTCCTGTGGGTGATTTCAACATTACCTTCATTGAGGTTTTTTTATATTAATAACTTTATTTCAAAGTTACAAAAATAAAAGAACAGAAAAAAGACAGCTCAACAAGTTATGGCATCATTACTCCTAAACAGTTATTTTTTTTATTCACTTTTATCTTATCTAATTTCAGATGCTAACTCATTTGTTCCTCTTGTGTTCAGAAAGATACATAGATGAACACAGATTAGTTAAATGACATAATCAAGGCCTCATTATTAATGAAAAAGAAGAGAAAGAATGCCTACCCATTCATATCTAACAAACCCAAACCCCATATTCTTTTTATAACCTTTAGAATTAATATAGTACCTAAATGCTCTACAGAATTTGGACTCACCAATTCCCATGCTCTTTCAAGCCTAACCCTATTATAAATATCTTAATATTTACATATATATGTATATTCATGAATGTATTTATCTATCTATCTATCTAACTATGTATCTATCTATCTATCTATCTATCATTTATCATCTTCTGCTTGTTTCTTTACTCTGGAGAACCCTGAAGAATACACCTTTTCAACCAACTTAATAAAGTGCAAGAAGTATAACATGAAGATAAGGGACTCCATGTGTCTTAAAATTTCATCATCATGAGGGCCTTCTAGTTCTTAAACTTCTCTGACATCATCTCTCATCTTTCTCCCTTTTACTCCTCCTCTCCCACTCTGTCTTCTTTATTGATCTTGAACATCTAATAAAGCTCTTTCCTTAGGGCCTTTGCCCTGGAGAATCCCACTGCTGGTCATAAATGTCTACTATCCCTTTCACTCCTGCCTTCTGCTTTAAGTTCTTTTCAAATGTTTCCCCATTGACCACTATTGCCTTAATATTGAGCACTCCTTCTGAGGCTCTCAATTTTCCCTGGTTTAAATTCATTTTAGCCATTGTCTCCATGTAACATGTTATATGGCTATGGTTTTATTTGCTTATTTTCTTTCTCCATCATCAGATTTCAGGTAACTTGTTTTCAGCACATTATTCCCATTGCCTAGACAGTGCCTGCAGCACAGCTGGACTGAATATTTATTACACAAATGAATGACTAAATTTTCAAAAAATCTTGCAATTTATAACAAAGTGGGGGAATATTTCCAAAATAGGAGAGCAATTGCTAATCAAAGACATCACTCTTTGTTTAGATTTGATTTTTAAAAATCCACAATTTAATTTCTGGACTCCAAAATACAAATTATAGTTAGGTTAGTAACGGTTGTTTGTTTGAAATTAGTCATGTTCTTTCTTTCTTCCTTCCTTCCTTCCTTCCTTCCTTCCTTCCTTCCTTCCTTCCTTCCTTCCTTCCTTCCTTTCTCTCTTTCTTTCTTTCTCTCTTTCTTTCTTTCTCTCTCTCTTTCTTTCTCTTTCTTTCTTTCTTTCTTTCTTTCTTTCTTTCTTTCTTTCTTTCTTTCTTTCTTTCTTTCTTTCTTTCTTTCTTTCTTTCTTTCTTTCTTTCTTTCTTTCTTTCTTTCTTTCTTCTTTCTTTCTTTCTTTTCAGTTAGTCACATCAAGGACATGGATCCAGGAAATAACACAGGAATTTCAATTTCTCCTTTGGGGATTTTCAGAGGAACCAGAATTGAAGTCCATCCTCTTTGGACTCTTTCTGTCCATATACCTGAGAACTGTCTCTGGAAATCTGCTTATCATCCTGGTCTCCATTATTGATTCCTACCTCCACACACCCATGTACTCCTTTCTGTCCAACCTGTCCTTTATAAACATCTGTTTAACCATGACCAGAATGCCAAAGATGCTGGTGAACATACAAAGATAAGAACCATAACTTATGCAAGCTGTCTCACCCACATGTACTTTTTTGTGCTCTTTGCAGGTTTAGATGACTTCCTCCTGGCTGTGATGTCCTATGATCCCTTCGTGGCCATCTGTCACCCCTTAAACTACACAGCCATCAAGAACTCCCAGCTCTGTAGACTGCTGGTTCTGGGGTCCTGGAACATGAGTGCACTGCATTCCTTGTTACAAACCTCAGTGGTGTTGCACCTGTCCTTTCATAAACACTTGGAAATCCCCTACTTTTTCTGTGACCTTGATCAGATGATCCAACTTTCCTGTTCTGACACTTTACTCAATGAAATAGTGATGTATTTTTCAGTTGGGTTGCTGGTTTTTGTCCCTTCACTGGTATCATTTACTACTATTCCAAGATTTTTTTCCTCTGTATGTGCAATTTCATCACCTCAGGGGAAATATAAAGCATTTTCCACTTGTGTATCTCAGCTCTTAGTGATCTCCTTATTCTGTGGTACACTCCTAGGTGTGTATTTTAGTTCCACTGCATCACCAAATGCACACTCAAGTGCAACAGGTTTGGTGATGTACACAATGGTCACGCCCAGGTTGAACCCATTCATATACAGTCTGAGGAATAAAGAAATGATGAGGGCTCTGAAAAGATTCTTTGGAAGGGAAGTCATCAAAGTGTTGTTTTTTCTTGGGCAAAGGAAGTGACCGTGATTACAGGGCTCAAAGCCTGAGAACCAGAAATTGTGATCCTCTGATCATTTTGTGAAACAGAAACCTGTCCTAAATTCAGATATAATCTTAAATTTTGTGAAGAAAAACTTTAAATCATGCATTGTATTACCATGGAGAATAATTGTTTTTTAAACGTTATTTTAAAAGAAGTTTTAGATTACAGAAAAGTTACATAGAAAATATAGGGAAATCTTAGTCTCTAGGGTGGGGTAGGGTTTTAGTATGCATTCCAGAGCTCTGTGCTTCCCCAAAAAAGAAAAAAATAAGAAAAGAAACCTGGTGAAATAATAACAATTGGGGAACTTGAGTAAAAGTTAAAGAAGTTTTTCGCAATATTTTAAGTGTTGGAAATAATTTCAAAATAAAAAGATTGTCAAAAACACTTAAAGCTTATTTAATAACTCATTAAAAATAGGGAAATATACTACACACCTTCTCCTTCTCATATTTCCCCTATTAATAACATGCTTCATTATTGTGATACATTTGTTACAATTAATAAGCAAATATTGAAGCAGTGCTACTAAACATGGTCTATAGTTTACATCATGGTTTACACTTTGCATTGTACAATTTTATAGATTTTGACAAAATGTATAATGGCCTGGATCCATCATTGCAATATCATACAGAACAATTTCATTGTCCCCAAAATGTCCCTATTTTCTTCATATTCTTCCCTCTTACTCTCCTCATAACTTCTGGTCACAACTAAAAGTATTGTGCTTGATGATTAACATCTACTCATTGAAATAAGAAATCTTAGTAATCTTACACAATAGATATATACTTTGGGATACAGGACTGGGTTGTACATTTTGCCCTATTTTAGTTTACAAAATATGTGACTTTTTCCATTTCTTAAAGCAAAATGTCTACCATCTACACATTTTGTCCTATACATTTGAGGGTATATGAGTGATAAATCCATTTATTTACTAAGCCATCCAATGCATTATCTCCTTACTGTCACTTCACATTAAAAATAACTTGTGGGAGTGGGTGTAGCTAAAATGGTTGCGTGTCTGTCTCCCATATGGAGGGACCTGGGTTTGATCCCCGGGACCTCCAGGTTAAAAAAAAAATAGCTTGTAACCAAAAGTATTACTCACACAAAAGAGTATATTATAAATATTCAACTTGCTGAATTTTTACAAAATGAATACTCCTGTAAAACAAGAACCTTAGTATTTCTCAGATGCCTGTTCTTTTCTAGACAACTTTCCCATTTTCATAAAAACACTCTACTAATGCTAAATTACAGGTTAATTCTGATTATTTATGTAATTTATATAAATCAATTATAATTTATATTTTTGTAGGATTTTTCTCTGATTCTATCCATATTTTTAAAAATGGCTATAGAAAATCCTTAGTCATTGATTCATGGTAATCCTTGGTTTTAATACATTTAAATTTTTGTATCCCACTTTACTGTTGCTGGGAATTTGTTGAGTTTCTATTTGGGCATGCTCACCAATAATTTTCTTGCAAACATCATGGTTTATGTACTCTATTAATGCATGTGTGTGATGGGAGTCTGTAGGGGATGTTGGCTCTTGATGGCAAAATTGCAATAAACACTGCAATGCCTGGAGGTCCCAGCAAAATGAAGAAAGGAATCTGTATGACTCAAGTTTCTCAAAAGAAACAGAACCAACATGTTTTCAGGTTCAGAGTATTGGAAAAGAGTGGAGTTTCCATACCAGAAAGCCAAAAGGATAGAGCATCAATCTACAGATGACACAACTTGAAATCTAACAGAGAGTATCTTGGTGAGTTTCAGACTTGTGTCAGACACAGGTTTCTTGTTTTTTTTCCAATTTCTTCCTTCTCATATTGAAATATTTTATTAAAGCAAAATATCTCTGCTTTATTTTGGAAGCAGAGAATCTGTTTCCCAGATTCCACAGTTCCACAGATGGAAAGGAATTTTCCCACAGGAGAGAGAACACTAATAGCTTATTTTGTGAAGCATTTGGGATATGGTGATAGGGTGAATGTATTTTTCATGAAGGAAAAACATATGTTTTGGGGTTCGAGGACAAACTATGTCAGACCAAATTATGTACACCCTCCAAAGACATGTACTTAAATGTGACACTTGTTCTTGCAAGCATGAATCCACTTGAAAATAGGACCCTTTGAAAATATATTACCACTTAATGCATGGGCTGATTTGTTAGTAGATTCTTCTAAAATCCTATTTAGATAAGTTCCAGCAGACTCAGTATGAGTTTTTTTTTCATATTAGTGGAGGCATAATGAAAAGCCAGAATTCAGAGGAACACACAGAAGAAGGAAATCAATGACACCACCATGTGATAGAAAATTGCCCCAAGCAAAGCTAATGAAGCCAAAAGAAAAATGGCCTCTCCCACTCCTTAATTTGGGACTTTGTGCCATAAATCCATAAGGCAAAAAATTCTTGTTGTTTAAACCAACCCAGTGTGTGCTCTTTGTCATACCATCCTGGAAAACTAAGACATAATCCATGACATTGAATTTGTGAATGATCTAAGCACAGAAAAGGAGTGGAAATAGAAAGGAATGCAATAAATGAAGAGATGCCACCCAGAGCTGGAGAAGTAAATGGCAGAAGATTTTAGGAACAGGCTACTCCAGTTTGTGCATTGCTCTGTCTTCTGGGACTTACCTGTCACCAACGTCTTCCTCTATCCATAGGTCTAAGCTAGTGTTTCTCAAACTTTCTTCTATTATTGCTCCATAAGGAGCCTTTTTAGATATTTTAAACAATAAACTTCCAATGTACATGTAACATTTTAATACCACAGATACATGTTCAAGTAGTGTGGCCCTTTTTATGGCTATCAATGACTTTAATGTCTGAGAATTTCTGTTCACTCTCAAAACCTCTTCTTTTAAAATCACTTGCCTCTGATCAATTCTGGCTTTATTTGCTCCTGGGTCCATTAGAAAACTGGCTTCTAAGCCTCACTTTGCAAATAAATCATTCATCAGTCTTGTGAAATACAGATTCCAATGAAGCAGGTGTGGGACTGGATCCTAGAGTCTGTATTTCTCTTGAGGTCACAGGTTGAGGATAATGCTGATGGTTCATGGTGACACATCAGGGTTGGTTGTGGGCTTTGTTTCCATCACATTCATAGGCTAATGGAGGGGTACTTGTCCTGTTGGTACTGTGATAGCTTGTGAACAAATATGCTAGTCTAGGCTGATGTTCATCAGGCAAGATGACCCATCCAATTATTCATCACATACATGGGCTTTATCTGTATGAAGATTATGATCATGGTGGGATGCTTGTTACAGCTAGGATTCCTGATTGCCCCCATTTATATATTGCTTTCCAGATGAAGAAGCTTTCACATCCTAATAGTCCTCCTGTATGCCTATAAACATATTTCAGTTTAGTTTCTGTCAACTATGGCAGAGTTTTTGATGTTTGCTCTCCTCTGAATGCCTACAAACTTCTTAAGGCATTTCTTCATCTGCATTAGTTATCCAAAAAAAGTGCAGTATCACTGGTATGATTATTACAAAATAACATGGACTGAAACCATTTTTATCCCCATGCAGCTCTTTTATTAATGGACTATAAAAAATCTGAAATGTATCATAACAGTGCATTTAGTGTAATTATCCACACCTCACAGGTCTAAGACTAAGGAGGCCAGGGCTGTTATGGTAGCTCAATAACTTTGCTAAGAATTACATCTTTTAGATTACTCAACGTGTGTTTTTTTCATCCTCATAGTCACAGACTAGTTACTGCACCTCCAGACACTTAATCCACTTCCTATTGAGAAAGACTGGGAGCAGATTAAGAAGTACTGCATGGTTGTTTCTCAAAATTCCCTTTTTTCAAGTATAACATCTACATGGAAAATGTCATATCATAAGATCAATAAATTAAAAAAAAAAAAGAATTTAAGCCATTTAACCGGAACTCAGACCAAAAAAACAGAACAGAACATGGCCAGCCAGTGAGGTACTCTCTGCCCGATTACTGTCATCTCTTCCATACTTAAGCAAAGTAGGATTCAGAATAACTCCTACCCCTTTCCTCCCCCCCCATATTAATACTTTTATATATGGATGGTAGCATTGTTATAACTGATATAAAAATAGTGAAACGTAGCTACTAAACATTGTCATTGTCAATGGTTTAAACTATGCTTTACATTTTAAACTGTACAATTTTATAAATTTTGATGATATTTACCACATCCTGTTTCCATTAATGTATGGTAATGAAGAAAATTTCCACTGACCACTAAATACCCCCTGTTTGATCTATTCTATTCCTCCCATCCCATACACCCAGGGCCCACAATGATTCCCTGGCTTGAGTCATTGGATGACATTGGACATTTTGACAGTTATATGTCTTGGAGTAGGCCTGTTGGGACTTTATACTGTTTGGGGTGCACTGTGCTTCCTGGATATGTACATCCATCTCCCTCAATAGGGTTGGGAAGTTTTCAGGCATTATTTCCTTCAATCCTCCTTCTGTTCCTTTTCCCTTCTCTTCTCTTTCTGGGATGCCTATAATGTGTATGTTTGTGCATTTTGTGCTGTTGGTTAAATCCCTAAGTCCTGCTGGACTTTTTCTATCTTTTTTATCTATCTGTTCTACTATCTGTTTGATTTCAGATGTACTGTCTTCCACATCACTAATTCTTTCTTCTGCCTGTTCAAATCTGCTGTTATGTGAATATAGTGTCTTTTTGATTTCTTGGATTGTGCTGTTCATCACCATCATATTTGTTATCTTTTTATGTATGTTTTCTTCAGTATGTTTTCCCAGTGTCTTCTCAATATACTTAATCTCTTCACTATGTTAATTTGATCAATGATATTTGTTTGGACAGCTTTGATTAATTGTTCGATGTTCTGCATCTCTTCCTGGGTTTTAGTTTGTTCATTGGACTGTCCATGTCTTCTTATTTCTCAGTATGGTTTGTAATTTTTTGTTGCCCTCTGGTCATCATTTTATCTTGATGGATTTATTCAGTTGATTAGCTTCTGTCTCTGCTCTAGAGTTTTATTTAGATGGTGGTTCTGTGTGTGTGTTAAGTTTTCTCTTTGACACTTTGTTCTTCTTATTCTATTTCCTTGCTTTTTTCTATGTTCCTTTGAAGGAAAAAGATTAGGGCCAGAGGAATTGAAAGAGGTAAGAAAGGAAAAAGGATAATAGTAATATTGATAAAAGTTATAAGGAGTCCATATCAGACTTAGTAAAGTGAATATTTAACTCATGGTGGCAGTGTAGAGTAATAGGGGGAAAAAAGTGGAGTGCCTACAATGGAATGGGAAACCAAATAGAAAAAAATATATAGAATGTTTTAAAAGGCCAGAATGATGAGGAGAGAGAAAAAGAGTAAAGAAATGGTTGAAAGGAAAAAATTAATAAAAAAGAAAAGAAAACAGAATAGACAAGTTAGAAATTGACACCCATGAAGGTGAGGACTAATGAAAAAAGGTGGAATGTAAGAACAACAACAGAAAGCAGAAGGTAGAAAGATGAAGGAAGGAAAAAAGGTAGCATTGGTAGACAAAATCACTATACACAGAGAATGGGAAATCAAGGAAGAAGAAGCACAGCAAAGAAGAAACAAGCTAGCAGCACCTAATTAAAAAAAAAGGAGGGGGGAGGAAAGAGGAAAGAAAAGCAAGAAACAAACAAACAAACAAAGAAAAACCAAAGAAACACACAAGCAAACAGTCAAACAAAGCTAAGGAAGACATGTGTTTCTTCTTGGGCCTTTGTGGAGCCTCTCAGCCTGCATTCATCAATCAATTACCCTGTAGGCTTCTCTCTGCAGGTTTTGAGTCAGATTTTAGTGATTAAAGAAATTTAAATATTTTTTGGAAGAAGTAAGGGACCAAAAAGAAGGCCTCTTCTGGACCACCCCCTCCACTGAGGAGACCCTAAATAAGCTTGTGGAAACTTATCAAAGAGTTCCCACTGCCTGATCCCCCCAGGGGAGCTGAAACTCTGATACTCAGCATGGAACTATAAAGTTGGCTAGTTCCACCCCCTCCTGAGCCAAGCCTCTGTGTCCCTGGTCGTTTAGGTTAATCAGGCTTCCTCAGCAGATTCGCATCTCCCATCAGCCTGGTACCACTTCAAAGGTGGCTGGTTTGCTCCCAAAAGCTGCAAGGGGGTCCGGACAGCCAAACCCACAGAAAGGAAACCCCTCTCCAGCCTCTGCCAGAACCCTCCCACTCTTGGAGAGTGCTCCCTCTCACCAGGTTGCTGGCAGGAGTTGGGGTTCATCCTAGACCTTTGCCCTGAGGGTGGGGCTTAGCCATTCCGCGATCACGATTTCTAGCTGGGGGAAAAAAACTCACAATTTTATCTTGAGCAATCCACCTCACTATCCAGCTCCCTCTATATTGATGTCCCCAAGGTTCTTGCTCCACAGGCTCACAGAACAGACCACCCAGGCAGGATCCTATCCCCAATCTGCCATCTTCTGCGAAAGAGCTGGTGAATGCCCACCTAAACTGACCCAGATTAATCTTGTAATCTGCTCCTTTACTGAACTCATTTATAACCTCTAGAATGTTTGTTGTAGATTTCTCAGGTCTATTTAGGTTTAGGGTCATGTCATCTATAAATAGTGAAATTTTGCATCTTCCTTTCTAATTTGGAGGCATTTTATACATTTTTCTTACCTAAGTATTTGAGCAAGTACTTCTAACATAATATTAAATAAGAGAGGTGACAGTGGGCATCCCTGTCTTGTTCCAGGTCTTAGTGGGAAAGCTCTTATATTTCACTTTTGAATATGTTAGCTGTGGGCTTTTTATATATACCCATAATCATGTTGAACAAGTTTCCTTCTATTCCTATTTTTGAAGTGTTTTTATCAGGGAAGTGTACTGTATTTTGTCGAATGATTTTTCTGCATCTACAGAGATGATTATGTGATTTTCTTTTTAGATTTGTATATGTGGTGTATTACATCGATTGACTTTCTTATGTTGATCCCTCCTTGAATACCAGAGATGAAGCCCACTTGGTTGTGGTGTACAGTTTGTTTGTTAATACGATTAGTAAGTATTTTGTTAAGGATTTTAACATCTAAATTCATTAGAGTGATTGGTCTATAATTTTCCTTTCTCATGATATTTTTGTTGGGCTTTGGCATTAGGGTGATGTTGCCATTATAGAATGAGTTAGGCAATGCTCCCTGCACTTCTGTTTATGGAAGAGTTTAAACAGGATGTTGTTAGTTCTCTCTGGAATGTTTGGTTGAATTTAACTGTGAAACAATCTTGTCCTGGGCTCTTCTTAGTTGGGACGTTTTTGATGACTAATTGAATCTCATTCCTTGTGATTGGTCTGTTAAATTCATCAAAATCCTCTTTCATGAATGTAGCCTGCTTGTGTGTTTCTAGGATTTTTACACATCCTCTAAATTTTCCATCTTGTTGGGATGCAAATTTCAAAGAATCCTCTTATTATATTCTTTTTCTGTGGGGTCTATGGTGATATCACCTTCCTCATTTCTTACTTTATATATTTGCATCTTCTCTCTTTTTTTTTCTTTGTTAATCTAGGTAAGTTTTTGTCAATTTTATTAATCTTCTTAAAGAACCAGTTTTTGGTATTGTTTACTTTTTCTAGTGTTTCCTTATTTTCAATTTCATTTAGTTTTGCTCTAATCTTTGTTATTTCTTTCTTTTTATTTCCTTTGTGGTTAGTTTGTTTTTCTTTTTCTAGTTCCTCCAGCTGTGCAGTTAGTTCTTTGATTTTAGTTCTTTCTTTTTTTTAATATAGGCTTTTCTCGCTATGAATTTTCCTCTCAGTACAGCTTTTGCTACATCCCTTAGGTTTTGATATGCTGTGTTGTCATGTTCATTCATTTCAAGGTAGTTATTGATTTCTTTTGCAATTTCCTCCTTAACCTGTTGCTTGTCTAAGAGTGTGTTGTTTAACATCGATAACTTCGTGCCAAATCTATTTCTCTGCCCCTTACTGGTTTCTAGCTTCATTCAGTTGTGGTCTGAGAAATTACTTTGTATAATTTCAATCTTTCTGAATTCATTGAAATTTGTTCTGTGTCTTAGCATGTGGTCTATCCTGGAGAATATCCATGTACACTCGAGAAGAATGTATATCTCACAGTATTTGGTTGTAATATTCTTTATATGTCTATTAGTTCCAGCTCATCTAATGTATTATTCAAGGTCTTTGTTTTTTTGTTGATTCTCTGTCTAGATGTTCTGTCTAATGGTGATAATGGTGTATTGAAGTCCCCCATAATAATTATAGAGGCATCTATTTCCCAGCTTAGTTTTTCAAATGTTTGCCTCAAGTATTTTGAGGCACCCTGGTTAGTCACATAAATGTTTATGATGGTTCTTTCTTCTTGATAGTGTTCCACTTTTATTAATATATAATGTCCTTCTTGAAGTCTTACAATAGTTTTGCATCAAAGTCTCTTTTTTTTTATATTGGTATAGATACTCTTGCCCTTTTTTGGTTATTGTTTGCATATAAAATTGGTTTCCAATGATTCACTTTTGCAATCCTTGCATCCTTTGCTCTAAGGTTAGTTTTATGTAGACAGCATATAGATGGATCATATTTCCTTATCCATTCTACCAATCTGTATCTCTTCATTGAAGAGTTTAAGCCATTCACATTCAGTGCTATTACTGTAAAGGAATTACTTATATTAACCCCATTCTCTTTAGGTTAATGTATGCCATATGTTGTTTTCATGTCACCTTTTGTGTTTTAGTTATTGTTACATGCTCCTCCATCTCTCTCTCTCCTATTTTTTCCTTTCATCCTGCAGAACTTTCTTTAATATTTCTTGAAGGGCAGTTTTCTTATTGTCAAACTCTCTTAATTTCTGCTTATCTGTGAATATTTGGAACTCTCCCTCATTTTTTAATGCCAGTTTTGCTGGATAGAAAATTCTTGGCTAGTAGTTTTTTTCTTTTAGAACCTTATGTCATACCACTGCCTTGTTGCTTCCATGCTTTCAAATGAGAAATCAGCACTTAATCTTATCGAGATTCCCATGTAAGTGATGGATCTCTTTTTTCTTGCTGCTTTCAGTATTCTTTCTTTGTCTTGAGCACTGGGCAATTTGACAAGTGTATGTCTTATAGTAGGCCTGTTAGGATTTATACTGTCTGGGGTGTGCTGCACTTCCTGGACATGTACATCCATGTAGCTCAATAGAGTTGGGAAATTTTCAGCCATTATTTCTGCCAACACTCCTTCTTCACCCTTTCCCTTCTCTTCTCTGATTGTAATCCCTATTTTGTGTATGTTTGTACATTTCATGTTGTCATTCAAGGCCCTAAGTCCTGGGGATTTTTTCTCTTTTATCTATCTGTTCTACTATCTGTCTGATTTCAAATGAAATGTCTTCCACATCATTGATTCTTTCCTCTGCCTGTTCAAATTTGCTGTTTTGTGCTTCCAGTGCAGTTTTTGTTTCTTTCACTGTGCCATTCATTGCCATTATATACATTTATATATATATATATTTACAATTTCTTCAGTATGTTCTCCCTGTGTCTTCTTAATATCCTTAATCTCTTCCTTCACTTCATTAATTTGATTCATGGTCTTTGCTTGGACATCTTTGATTAGTTGTTCTGTCTTCTGCATCTTCTTCTTCTTCTTCTTTTTTTTTTTTAGTTTGTTCATTAGATTGGGCCATGTCTTCCTTTTAATTAGTATGGCTAGAAATTTTTATTGGTGTTGAGGTCTCTGTTAATCTTGATGGGTTTATTCAGGTGGTTAGATTCTCTTTCAACTCTAGGGTTTTATTTTGTTGTTGTTATTGTGTGTTGTAAGGTTTCATTTTGAAACTTCATTCCTCTTATTCTATTTCACTGCTGTTGACTTTGTTTCCTTGAAATTAAAATTAGGTTGCAATAAAATGAAATAAATAAGAGAAAAAAATAATAGTATTAATAAGAATAATAAAATGTAGAAAATGGCCATACAAGACTTAGGAAAATAAATAATTAACACAAGTAGAATATTATAAAAAGGACAGATAAATAAGTTTTAAAAAATGAAATGAGAACCAAAATAGAGAAAAATACATAGACTAAATTAAAAGGCCAGATGGATGAGAAAAGTGGAAAAGAAGAAAGAAAAAAAGAAATAGAAAAAAATAAGGAAAGAAAACAGAGGAAAAAAACAGTGAGAAAGAGAAATAAAAATAAAAATTGAAGACCTAACAAAAAGAGGTAGGATGAATGAAAAACAGCTGAAAACAGAAGATAGAAAAATGAAGGAAAGAAAAGGAATAACATGTAGAAAAAAATAGTAAAATTTAAAAGGGGGAAACAAAGAAAATAGAAACACAACAAAGAAGAAAGAAAACAGCATCAACAACAACAAAAAACAATCAAGGAAAAAGAGCCTTCCCTTTAGGCCTCTACAGAGTTTCTCAGGCTGCTGGTGTTCATCAGTCAATCACTCTCTAGCCTGTCCTCTGCACATGATGTACTGGGTTTTAGTAATTAAAATTTTAAAAATTAAAATAAAAAATGGAGCTTTAAAAAAATAACAAATCCAAGAAAGCCTAAAGCAAAAAAAGTGTCTATATGTTCCCTGTCATAAAGTACCAGCTGTATGCCTGATAACAGGTGGATCACACTCTTGATCCACCAGGGAATGGAATCAAGGGCCTCATATATGCAAGGCAAGAATTCCTCCACTGAACTAAATTGTGTCCTTAGATTAATTTTTTTTCCCTTTCCCCCAGGCATTTTAAGACTTCTATGACTTCCTAGAGTCCTGCTGATTCAGTGCCTGTCCCCACCCCTTCTTTAATCTAATTACATTCTCTCTCAGGGCATGTGGCTGACTGTGAGAGCCTGCTTGAGTGAATACCCCCTTCCCTCTCCCTTTTGGGTCCTGGTCTCTTCCAAGATTCAAATGGGGCTCAGGTGGCCAAACTCACCACAAAGAAACCACTCTCCAGCCTCTACCTGGCCCCTTTTCCTCCCAGGGAATGCCCCCTCCCAGTCCCTTGGCAGCAGCAAGCCAGGGGCACCCTGGCTACTTGTCCTGAGGGTGGGTTCTATATGTCATTTCCAGCCACAGGGGCAAGCAACTCACGGTTTTCTTCTTTATCTTTCCAGTACCTTCCTAGATTATTAAATGCTTTTGTTCTTTTATTAGTTTTTCTGGGGTTCAAGGGAATATAACTCGTCTGGGAATGCTGTCAGAATCAAGGAAGGTTTCTTCATCACAGTCTTTCAGGGAATACCTGAGTTTATGTCTTTCATTTTCCTTCAAGTCCTTTTAATTCATTCTTCTTTTATTACTGAGAAGATTTTATGTGTCTTTTAAAAAAAGGTAAAAAGTGACGATAACAAAAGTGACTACTGTATTTACATGTGCAAGGGAGGATTGTCAGCTGGAATTTCAGAGCACCATTTCTAAATATTTGGGGAATAAAAAAAAAACCCTGATGTTTTCAGCTTGGATTTTATTTGCTCTTGGGCTCAGAGCAGGGGTATCTGAGGTCATACATTCCAATAGGTGTCTCAGATAATACAGAAGCTCGATGTAATCCTACATATGTTGATAGAACTAGTCTGATTCCATTTTCTGGGTTAGTTTTGCAACCAAATTAATGAAATGCATGAGGTGCAGCTAATGGATAAAAGAATCCTTGGTTTGAAGTTTCAGCAGCAATGAAGCTACCTTGTCCTTAAACCTTCTATGAATTAATCTCTCTTCACTGTCTCTTCTTCATTGCCCTGCCACACTTATATCCTTGTTCACCCTTAACATCTGAAACAAGTATTTATTTAGGGTCTTTGCCATGGATATTCTCTCTGCCAGACACAGACTTCCTCATATACTCAAGTCTCCTGACTTCTCTTACTTAAGGTGCCCCTGCAACTTTCATATTATATATGAGAATTTCCTGAACACCAAGTGAAATATAGCACACTCACATCACCTTTTGCCACTTTTCTTTTCCTTAAAGTACCTGTAATCAGCTGATTTGTAATATGATTATGTTTTTATTTGCATATATCATTTCACTATATTAACAATGATGGTATTTTGAGTTACACCATTGTAGACACATTGCCTCAACTTTGCTTGCCTTTTTGTCCCAAATTAATATATAGTCCACAAATGAATGAATTTCTCATGAAATCCACAGGCAACCTGAATTCTTGCAAAAAAGCTGAGTTTTGGGAAAGGGATTCAAAACAGAGGTTGGCACTAGAAATACATTAAAGGGATGACATCCATATAAATAATATATATTAAAACTTTCACTGAAATAGACAATTTATAGCATTTCTGCTTAGATAGTGCTGTTTATTTATGTGAAAACTACCCAAGTTCCATTCTATTTCCTGTTAGTCACATGAAACACAGGGGACATGGAAATTAAACACAAATATCAGAATTTCTTCTCCTGTGATTTGCAGGGGTTCTGAATTGCAACCCCTCTTATTTGGTCCATTCCTGTCCATGTACCTGGTCACCAGCACAATGAACATGCTCATTATCCTGGCTATCACCTCTTACTTACACCTCCACACACTTATATACTTCTTACTCTAAAACCTGTCCCTTTGTGAAATCTATTTTTCCTCCCCCACTGTCCCAAGAATGCTGGTGAACATTCAAGCACAGAGCAGTGTCATAACCTATGCAGGATGCATCACCCAGATGTATTTTTTCTTGCTTTTTGCAGAGTTGGAGGACTTCCTCCTGGCTGCATTGGCCTATAACTACTTTGTGGCCATCTGTCACCCCCTGCACTACACAGATATCATAAACCCCCAGATCTATGTCTTGCTGGTACTGTGGTCCTGGACCATGAATGTTATGTAATTCTGTTTACAGGGGTTAAGGGTGTTATGATTGTCCTTTCATTCACATGTAGAAATCCTACACTTTTTCTGTGAACTTTCTCAGAAGGTCCAACTTGCTTGTTGTGATACTTTCTTCAATTATTTTGTTATGCATTTGATAGTTGGAGTGTTGGTTGGGGGTCCCCTAGCTGGGGTCCCTTTCTCTTAATCTAAGATGGTTTCATTCATATGTGCCATCTAGTCAGCTCATGGGAATTATAAAGCTTTTTCCACCTGTGTATCTCACCTCTTGGCCTTCTCCTTATTTTACTCTACAAGCATAGGGTACCTCAGTCCTTCTGCTTCACACAACATATATGCAGGTGCATCAGCCTTGGTTAGGTACATTGTGGACAAGCCTATGCAGAACCCCTTCATCTACAGTTTAAGGAATAAAAAGATACAGGGGGATTTGAAAAAATGCTTTGGGGGGTGAAGCCTGAGATGTTTCATTTGTCCTGTGACAGCTGAAAAAACAGTTTTAGCAGCTCTGTTTAATAATAGCTCTTGAAATGGAGTTTTCTGATTCAGAGTCATAAGATATTGCACAAACATTCATGCCCATGCAACTAATGCTGATTATCAGAAAGCTAGTATTAATGGTAGTTTCCTTTTAATTCAGGTCTCTACAATTAACTTAATGGTGATCATGAATGCTGTATTCAAATAGCTGCAGGAATGCTGAAAACAAGGATCAATGATCTTTCTGAATGACTCAGTTCTGTTCTCATTCATTAATGTATCAGTCAGCTGTTGATGCATAATGAGCCATCCCATAAATAGATGGTTTATGATGATGCTTTTAGTATTGCATGGCTGTCAATGTGGTGGAGTTGTTTGATCTCTGTTTGGACCTCATGAGTGTGTGATCAGCTTTGTGACACCTGGGGATGTTCTGTTAATATTTTCTGGGTTCCCTTATATATTAGCAGCTGGGCCAGTTCTAGGATGTCCCTTAGGCCTCGACTGACTCTACCAGCCTTTGAGCCACATGCCCTCTCATCCTCTAGCTGCCAGCCTGGCAGTTGTTCATATGACAGAATTCATGACTACAATTACAACAGCAGGACCACTCCAAGGCCTCTTGAGGCACTAATTCCAGAATGCACTCTTGGCCAAAGGAAACAGACTGCTTGGAATAATTCACAGACTCAAAGGTGGATAAAGAAAAAAATTATGAAAATAGAAAAAAAATGTGGAAGAAGAGACCCAACATAGTCAAACTGAAAAGACGTGGATTCTGGGAAACATGGCATTTTAATTTGCCAAGTAAATATGATAGAATCCTCAGGCTTTTGTGGCTTAAACAATAAGAAAATTTCAGTCTCAGCTTTAGAAGCTAGAATTCCAAAATCCAGGTCTCTGCAGAATGTGTTTCCTCCCAGAGTCTGTAGCATTCTCCTGCTGGGTTTCAACAATCCTTAGGGCTGCCTTGCTTGCATTTCTTCCTCTGTCACATGCCAATCTACTTCATGTCTGGCTTCTTCTTACTTCTGACTTCTCTCTGTGTTTCCTTTTCTAATAAAGAGGCCAGAATTATGGACTAAAGGCCACCCTGATTTAATCTGGCCTCACATAAATAGAATCCATGTAGATCAAATTCTTAAATGTGTGCCTACAAGTGTTCATTGTAACATCTTCAGTGGTTTCATTTACAAATGATTTCACAAACAGAGGGATGGAGATTAGGACTTCAACATATTTTTTAATAAATCAATTTTATTGATACATATTAATAAAGCATAAATCCTTCCAAAGTGTACAATAAAGGGTATTTGTTTTATGCAAATATTTGTGCATTCATTATTTCAGTCATCCCTGAGCAACTTCATTATTCCAATAATAATAATAATAATAATAATAAACACAAAACAAAGGAAACTCATCACCTCTCAATCTCTCTAAGCATTCCCTGCTGCACATAGCTACTATTCTTTCTTCTTCTCTCCAGTATATTTGCATTCATATTTTGTAAAAACATTCTTAAATATGCAATATCACCCAAATTTGTGTTTTACATGAGGTTTTACTATCTTATACAGAACCATGTTACAGTTCTCAGCTTTCCTTACAGTAATATACATGACCTTAGACTTTCCCTTTCAACCACTGTCATATCCATACAATAGCACTGCCATTTGCACACATCATGATATGGTTTAACTATTTCTTTTCATTTCCAAAGATTTGCAAACAACAGTTTTACAAATTCTGCACAGATTAAACCTCAGCTTTCCATTCTCTACCCTCCTTCTATTTTCTGGGGACTGATATTCTACTTATTAACTCCATGAGTTTACCCAACATATTTAGTGCATAATAGAACAATCAAACAGTATTTGTCTTTTTGTCTCTGGCTAGCTTCACTCAACATAATGCCTTCCTGGTTCATTCATGTTGTCATGTGTTTCATGACTTCGTTTCTCCTTACTGATGCATAATATTCCATCGTGTGTGTACACCACAAATTATTTATCCATTAATTAGTTGATGGACAACTAGGTTGTTTCCAATTTTTGGCAATTGTGAATAATGCCTCTATGATCATCGGGGTATAGATGTCTGTTCGTGTCCTGCTCTCAGTTCTTCTGGGTATATACTTAAAATTTGTATTGCCTGGCCCCATGGCAAGTCTATTATATTCAACTTCCTTTGGAACTAACAAACAGTCATGCACAGTGGCTGTAAAATTCTATATCCCCACAAGCAGTGAATAAGTGTTCTTGTCTCTCCACATCTTCTCCAATATTTAAAAATTTCCAGCTTTTTCATAGCAGCCAGACTAAGAGGGGTATAATGATATCTCATGGTAGTTCTGATTTGCATTTTCCTAATCACTAGTGATGCTGATCATTTTCCCATGTGTTCAACATCACCAAGTATTTTCTCCCATTGAGTCGGCTGCCTTTTCACCATTTTGACAAATGCCTTTGAGGTACAAAAGTGTTTAATTTTGAGGAGGTCTCATTTATTAATTTTTTCCTTTGTTGCTCATGCTTTGGGTGTAAGATTTAAGAAACTACCACCTACTACAAGATTTGAAGATGTTTCCCTAAATTTTCTTCTAGGAAGTTTATAACTGTCTCATTTATATTTGGTTCCTTGATCCATTTTGAGTTAATTTTTGTATAAGATTTGAGATAGGGTCTTCATTCTTTCTTTTGGATATAGCTATTCAGTTCTCCCAGCACCATGTGTTGAATAGACTGCTCTGGCCAAGCTGGGAGGGCTTGACCACCTTGTCAAAATATACATGATTGTAGATGTGAGGATTTATTTCTGCGTCACTTTGGTTCCATTGGTCAAAATATCTGTCCTTATGCCAGTACCATACTGTTTCTACAACTGTAGCTAAGTAATATGCTTTAAAGTCAGGTAGTGAAAAACCTTCAACTTTGTTCTTCTTTTTTAAGCCTTTTTTTTTTTTGTTATTTGGTGCTGCTTACCCTTCCAAATAAATTTGTTTATTTGCTTTTTGAGTTCTGCAAAAAAAAAGTTGTTAGAGTTTTTATTGGGATTGCACTGAATCTGTAAATCAGTTGGGGTAGAATTTACATCTTAACAATATTTGGTCTTCCGATCCATGAACATGGACTATCCTTCCACTTATTTAAATCTTTTTCAGTTTCTTTTAGTAATATTTTGTAGTTTTCTGAATACAGTTATTTTATAGCCTTGGTTAAGCTTATTCCTAAATATTTAATTATTTTAGTTGCTATTATGAATGATTTTTTTTTTCTGATTTCCTCCTAAGATTTCACGTTGGCAGTGTATAGAAACGCTGATGATTTTTGCACATTAATCTTGTATTCTGTCATTTTGCTGAACACATTTATTATTTCTATTGGCTTTGTTGTGACTTTTTCAGGAGATTATATCTATAAGATCATATCATCAGGGAATAGTGAATGTTTTACTTCTTCTTATCCTGTTTTGGTGACTTTTATTTATTTTTCTAGCTTATTTGCTCTCTGTAGAACTTCTAGCAAAATATAGAGGAGGGCACTCACTGAGACATGGAGACTGATGATTGCAGGCAGGAAGTATATTGAGAAGCTCTCCCAATAGAAGGGGTCTGTAGAATAGACTTCAGCCCCCGTGCTGGCATGGTGGAGTTCTGAAGAGAGACTTCAGCCTGCCCCCGGAAGGTGCAGATGTGAATTTATGCAGTACATCAATAGGCAGGGAAACAATTCCTGGGGAGGGGGTTAGGGACAGAGTACAGCCTGGGGCCAATAAGGGGCTATAAAAGCAAATTTATTCCCTTGTATGGCTAGTGGGTAGTGGTCTAAGAGATAGGGTATTCTTGGAATGCAAGAGGGGCTGATGAAACCCTGGTCAGGAGGAAGTGGAGGTCCTTATCTCATTCTGCTCCATCCTTGTGTGCTTCCTTTCTTCTTGTGAGGAGATAGTTGGTTGCGTTCTCGCATGTAGTCTGCTTTTCTTTAAGTCCCAGTCTGTTAGTCATACATTGTGAGCCTTCTAATAGGGAACCTCTAACAGTTAACTTTATTCCTAAATATTTGATTATTTTAGTTGCTATCGTGAATGAATTCTTTTTTTTCTGATTTCCTCCTCAGATTTCACTTCGGTAGTGTATAGAAACGCTACTGACTTTCGCATGTTAATCTTGTATCCTGCCACTTTGCTGAACTTGTCTATTATTTCTAGAAGCTTTGTTGTGGATTTTTCAGGAGATTCTAGATATAAGATCATATCATCAATGAATAGTGAACGTTTTACTTCTTTTTCTATTTTGGTGGCTGCTATTTCTTTTTCTACCCTAATCACTCTAGATAGAACTTCTAGCACAGTAGGAAATAACAATGGTGACACTGGGCATCCTTTTCTTGTTCCTGATCTCAGTGGAAAAGCTAACAGTCTTTCACCAGGGAGTACATGCTAGCTGTAAGTATTTCATATACGCAGTTTACCATATTGAGAAATCTTCCTTCTAGTCCTATATTTTGGATTGTTTTTATCAATAAAGAGTGCTGTATTTTATCAAATGCCTTCTCTGCATCAATTAAGAGAATCATTTCATTTTTTCACTTCAATTTATCAATGTGATTTATTACACTATTCGATTTTCTTATGTTGAATCACTCTTTCAAGCCTTGGATAACACCCATTTGATCATCATGTATTATTCTTTTAATGTGCTTTTGGATTCTCGTTGCAAGTATTCTCTTGAGGATTTTTGCATCTATATTCACTAGAAATATTTGTCTGTAATTTTCATTTTAATAGTATCTTTATCTGGTTTTGGTATCAGGGTGATGTTGCCTTCATAGAATGAGTTTGTTAGCATTCTTTTCTCTTCAATGTTTTGGAAGAACTTGAGGAAGATAGGTATGGAATCATCTTTGAATGATTGTTAAAATTTATCTGTTAAGCCTTCTGGTCCCGGGCTTTTCATCTTTGGAAGGTTTTTGATGACTGTTTCAATCTCTTCACTTGTGATGTGTTTGTTGAGGTCTTTTCTTTCATCTTGGGATAGTGTAGGTGATTCACATGTTTCTAAGAATTTTTCTATCTCTTCTACATTGTAAAGTTTTTTGGCATACAGTTTTTCATAATATCCTCTTATGATCTCTCTTATATCTGAAGGTTCAGTGGTAATGTTCCCCATCTCATTTCTGATTTTATTTATTGCATCTTCTCTCTTTTATTTCTTTCTCAGTTCATGTAAGGTTTTTATTTTCTATTTTTTAAATCTTCTCAAAGAAGCAACTTTTGGTTTTATTGATTCTCTCCTTTGTTTTTTGTTTGTTTATTCTCAATATCATTTATTTCTGCTTTAATCTTTACTCATTCTTTCCTAATACCTTTTATTTCTTTTGTCATATTTCTTCAAAATTCTTTGAAGTGACTTACGAGAATTGACTGATTATCACTGTTTAATTGTCTTACATTTGTATCTCTTTAGGATATTTGGTTAGTTCTTTTGGCTGGGCCATCTATTACTGTTTCCTAATATGGCTTGTAATTTTTGCTGATATCTATGTACCTGAATTGGTAAATTTACCGTGATGACCTATTACCCTCTCTTGCCTATAGTTTTTTTTCCCCCACAGCTCCTCTTTGATATTTGCTTCAACTTACTCTAAGTTTTTTAATTTGTCTGGCTTAAGATTTCAAAATGGGACCAGGGACTCACTATGGGGTGCAGATTTTCTCCCAGATTTAAGAATACTGAGAGAACTGAAGTCCATGCAATTTCGAGACCAGCCAGCAGATGGCATGTGCCATGCATCTTTCCATTGAGGTGCTTCATTCTGGGCTTTCCTGTGTTGCTGTGTTGAATCTCCAGAATAAACATTCAAAGCAGGCTCTGCTGTCTAAATTGACTGAAGAGAAGCCCCACAACTCTCCCTCCCTTTTCCTTTATAATAGCTGACAGTGAGGATGATGTCTGTTCCCCTCTCAGTCAGCTGCAGTGAGCCAGGGGTTTTACCCTAGTTTAATATCTTGGGGGTAGGAGAGTGGAGCCCTTACCAGTTTCAATGGGGGCTTGGTAACTCATGTTTGTAGTCATTTTTCCTTCAAACCCCTGGGAGTTGTGTATCACAGTCTGGGTCTGCTGACCCACAAAGTAGGTCCCTAGGGTAACATTTGGCTCATTCTCTGTGTTTTTTGTGAGAGCACTGATCTCTATGTGAGTTTGATGCCATCTTCCCACAATCTTCCCACAATATATGTTTTTTGGGATAGAGGATTCATTCTTCAAAATGTGGAAAATTTGTCGCAACTCTACATCTATATTGTGGTACGTTTTTGTAGACCAATCACACTCATTCGTGTATAGTATACATCACTTTATCTATCCATTTTATTGTTGATGGGAATTTGATGACTTTCCCTTTTAGGTTTATCACCAATAATGTTTCTTTAAATCTTGGTGCATGCCTTAGTGATTGCATGTATATGATGGGAAAGAGAGTAGATGCTGACCATTGCAGACAAAATAAAGACAACACTGGGGAGGAGGAGATTCTAGCTGTGAGGAAGAGAATATTTGGAATTAAATTTGTGAATGAGCAAAGCACAGAACCAGAGTACATTGAGAATGGAAGGCAATGAATGCAGAATCCCCACCCTCAGCTGGAGACCTGGTACAACACACTAAGTAAATGGGCTTCTCCTCTCTTTTCTGGAATGTACTGTTCACCAACAGTTCACCTCCCTCACTATCTCTGATTTTCTCAAACTTTCTAGTATAATTGTCCTTTAAGAAAAACTTTTTAGATATTTTACCCCTCATATTCCTTCTCTTCACCAATGAAATTTTATTTTATTTTATTTTTTTATTTGTAAAATGATATATAAATACATATGCATATATGGTCATTTGTTTACATAAATGTTATTTGTTATATATATATATACATTTTATAAAGGTGCCTAGATTAACCAAATATTACTCAGAAACTACAGGGATTCCCATGATCCCCACCGCCCACACCCCCAAAAACACCCCACACAACCATTCCCCATCCGTGTGGTACTACACCCGCAATGGATATACACATCCTGGGGCCTTGCCACCGAGCATAGACTACAGTTCACATCACAGACCACACTCTTTCCCACCCAGTTCTGCATGGTATATTCTGATGGAAAATGGCCTACATTTGTCGCTGCTTCACCACTCAGGACAACCCCCAAAGTCCCAAAAAAGCCCGAGTATTTCAACTGCCCCTCCTCTCCCTGCCCCAAAAATGTCCAGTGGCCACCGGCTCCACCT
>JAQZBX010025674.1:0-29438 GCA_029593785.1 Cabassous unicinctus | reverse complement strand
TTTTTTTTTTTTTTTTGTAGCATCTTAATCTGGTTTTGGCATTAAGGTGATGCTGGCTTCATAGAATGAGTTTGATAGTGTTCTTTCCAGTTCAATTTTTTGGAGGTGCTTCAGCAGGATTGGTATTAGATAATCTTTGAATGATTGGTAAAATTCACCTGTGAAGCCCTCTAGTCCTGGGCTTTTTTTCATCTTTGGGAGGTTTATGATGACTGTTTCAATCTCTTCACTTGTGATTGGTTTGTTGAGGTCTTCTATGTCTTCTAGGGTCAGTGTAGTTGGTTTGTGTGTTCCTAGGAATTTGTCCATCTCCTCTATATTGTCTAATTTTTTGGCAACAGTTGTTAATAGTATCCTTTTATGATCTATTTTTTATTTCTGTGGGTTCAGTAGTAATGTCCCACCTTTCATTTCTGATTTTATTTATTTGCATCTTCTCACTCTTTTTCTTTGTCAATCTAGCTAAGGGTTCATCAATTTTGTTGATCATCTCAAAGAACCAACTTTTGGTTTTGTTGATTCTCTCTATTGTTTTCTTGTTCTTGATTTCATTTATTTCTGCTCTGATCTTTATGATTTCTTTCCTTCAGCTTGATTTGGGATTAGTTTGCTGCTCTTTTTCTAGTTCCTCCAGGTATGAAGTTAGATCTTCAATTTTAGCTCTTTCTTCTTTTTTAATGAAAGCATTGAGGACTATAAATTTCCCTCTCAGCACTTTCTTTGCAATGTCCCACAGGTTCTGAGATGTTGTGTTTTCATTTTCATTCATCTCAAGATATTTACTGAATTCTCTTGCAATTTCCTCTTTGACCCACTGATTATTTAAGAGGGTGTTATTTAATCTCCGTGTATTTATGAATTTCCCCCTTTTCTGTCCATTTTGATTCCCAGCTTTATTTCTTTATGATCAGAGAAAGTGTTTTGTATAGTTTCAATCATTTTAAATTTATTGAGGGGGCGGATGTGGCTCAAATGGTTGGGTGTCTGTCTGCCATATGGAGGGACCTGGGTTCGATCCCCGGGACCTCCCGGTAAAATAAAAACATATATACAGAAGGCGCATGGGCTGCCAGGCTCTGTGTGCCGGTGAGCCGCCAGGCCCCAGGAGCCAGGCAGCAAGATGATGACGTAACAGGAGAGAGACGCAGGGGAGAGACAAAGACGAGATGCTCTGAAAACCAGGAACCAAGGTGGCACTGGTGGCAGAACACCTCTCTCCTACATCGGAAGTCTCCATGATGGAATCCTGGTGAAGACTGGAGGAGGAGGATGAGAAGAGATGGCAGGAAACAGACACTGAGAATTGCCCAGCAAATGGACACAAAACAGCAAAAATGGGGAACGGGGGGTTTAAAATGGATAAAGTAAATAAATATATCTTTGAAAAAAAAAAATAAATAAATTTATTGAGACTTATCTTGTGACCCAACATTTTGTCTACCTTGGAGAAGGATCTATGAGCACTTGAAAAGAAAGTATCATGCTGTTTTGGGATGCAATGCTCTATAGATGTCTCTTAGGTCTAGTTCATTTATTATATTATTCAAGTTATCTGTTTCATTATTTATTCTCTGTCCAGATGTACTATCTAATACTAAGAGTGGTATATTGAAGTCTCCAACTATTATTGTAGAGACATTTATTTTTCCCTTCAGTTTTGCTAGCATGTACCTCGTGTACCTTCAGGCATGAGGTTAGGTACATAAATATTTGAATAGTTATTTCTTCTTGGTGAATCACCCCTTTTATTAAAATATAATGACCTTCTTCAGCCCTTATAAATGTTTTGCATTTGAAATCTATTCTGTCTGATATTATTATTGATACTCCAAGTTTGGTTTCTTTTGGTTACTATTTGCATGGAATATCTTTCCCCAATCTTTCACTTTTAACCAGGTTGGGTCCTTACATCTGAGGTGGGTCTCTTGTAGACAACATATAAACTGAAGAAAAGTGATGTTAATTGCAAAAGCCTAGAGAAAGAAACAAGCTTGATGTGTTCAAAAGACAGAAAGAAGTTCAAGGTGGTCCAGCATCAGGAGCAAGGGGACCAGCTGAGGGCAATGAGGGTGGGGCATAGGCAGAGCCATAGAGGCTTAGCTGTTATTGCCTCAAAGGATTTAACATGTGAGGGACACAAAACCATTGAAGCAGAAATGCAAACATTTAGTAACCAATTTTGACAACCACTAAACTATATCTATTATTAAAAGTTTATTATGAAATATTCTCAACAAAATCTATTTTCAGCAAAATGTTTCCTTCTCCTTTTCCCAGGTAGAAATAAATATATCCATATTCTCAAGAAAACTTTTAAATAGCCATCATATTGAAGTTTATGATTAAGTACCTCAGAAATTTATTTGCCATGATGATTACAGAATTTCTGAGAAAGAAAAAATCACTTCAGGTGGAGGTTATCAGGAAGAAGTAGGTTACCTGGAAGATAAGGCATTAGGGAGCCTTGAAGCAGGGGTTGAAATAGGAACAGTGGAGGGCAGAGGAAGGGCCAACGAAAGCATGGAACAACTGATTCCTTCTAACGAATGAAATAGGGCAGTTTGTATGTGGCATGGCGTTTATGGGGAAAAATAGAAGAAATCCATCTGGAAAGAAAGTCTGGGAGCAAATGACTGTGAACCTGTTCAAAAATGCCTTTCGTTTTAATGAGCAGAATTTTGGGGAAAATGGGGATACTTTAATGGTCATTAATTTAACTTCTTTGCAATAAATTAATAACATATTCAATACCAGGCACATACACGGAAAAGCAATTTATGTTTTGCAAGTCCATAAAACAAAAAAAGAAGTGACAGCAACTACTCCCCGCTCACCCAGTCTAACCCAAACTCAGCATATTCTTTCCATGCAGAGGTTTGTGACTGATGTCAAAGATGGTGTTCATGGCTACTGTGTATCAACGCACATGTTCTCAACTTTCTTTCCCAAGGAGAGCTTAAGCAGTCATTTTGCATCTCTCTGTGCATCTTAAAAATAAAATGAATGTGATATGCCTATCATTGAATTATATATAATCTCTCCCCTCATCAGACTCACATTCATAAGAGTAGTGCCCAAATTGCACTGGTCATTTTCTTCCAAGTTGTTACAACAGAAGTAGAAGTATAAGCCACTCTAAATATTTAGTTCAAATGCAGTATTTTAGTTATGAAAACAAAATGTACACTTACTTGATTTTAAAATATTTTATAACTAGAACTCTGAATGACTAAATATTTTTTTAAATCAAGGTAAATTTAATATATCTGTATGAATATATTCATTTGCCCTTCACACAAATCTTTGGAAAACTTCATATATAATTGGAGCCTGCCTCTCTTCTCCTTACCTTCCTAGGAAAGCTAGAACTAAAAATATTTTTTGTAGTTTATTATATGTTAATTTAAATTATAATTAATACTTTTATAAAATTAACTTTTAAAATTTAAATATATCACACATGCATTTCCAAAGAAGAGAGTAAAATAATGAGAGAAGCTAAAGTTCTGAAGATGAACCATGGAAAACCTCAAAATTCAGGGAATAGATGGAAGAAGACATGATAAGAAAAACTGAGTTACAAGTCATAAAATTTTGAAAAAATAACCAAACTAAATATAATGGATGTCCTGGGGAAAGAGCATTTGAGAAAAGGTCATGCATAGTGAACAAGCTCACAGAAAAACTGAGGACCCAAAAAGAGCTTTTATGTCCCTAGGTTTTGAATCATAAAATCTGAGCTTAACAAAGGATGTTAGAGATTATCTGTTCTAGCAGCTTTTGCAAAACAGGAACTCTTTCCATAACATCATTGAAAAACTACTCTTAAGCTTCTACTTGGATGTTTACTAGAGGTTCTAGTGTTTACTTTTCTAAATACAGAAGATCCTCTAGAGGTCTTGCTTGTTGAAATTTTGTTTCTTTAATTCAGGGCTCCTGGGAAGGTCAAGGACTGGTGGACACCAATGGCACCTCAAGGATGGTCCAACTGCAGAAGGCTTTAGATTGAATTAAACTTAAATTCTAATCTTAATAACCCATTATATTATTTGACCCCTATGAAACACCCGGTTACTCTATAGCCGTCTACCCCTTAAACTAAGGTTGTCATGTAAAATACAAGATACCAAGTTAAATTTGAATTTCAGATTTAAAAATATAAATAAAATATGTCTAGTATGATTATGTCCCAATTATTTCATGGGGGCATACTTACACTAAAGATTTTTTTGTTGTTTCTCTGAAATTCACATTTAACTGGGCATCATAATTTTTATGTGCTAAGTCTAACATCACAAAGTTAAACTGAAGATACTCAAAGCTAGACTTATGTGATGGTGTCCCCCCACTCCTAATTTTCTTCCCAGAAAAAGATCCATCCCCTGGCTGTCCTTTCTCAGTCGCATCTATTAGGAGGACTGATGGGGACTTCTAATAGGGGAAATCACTCCTTTTCGTACAGCTCTTCTACCTTGACACATAAGTTAAGAGCATCCATTCTTTCTGTACTGGAGAGAATAGCCTATTTGTACCCCAAGAAAATCTGTGATTTCTGAGTTTGGAGGAAAAGAACTATGCATCTTTAGTTGAATTCTTTTTTCCAGACGGGACTGTCATCAAAATACACAGATTGTTCCCCTCCTTGGTGCAATATAATGCTTTCCATGCTTAGAAAGTCTGAGCTTTCCTGTGACCAAGTGGGTAAGTTTAATTCGATGAAAGTATTAAGGAGTTCAAGTGTAGTCTTTCATCCAATCATCATTTTAGTAACAGCTTTATTTGCAGGTACTTGATATTTGAATCTCACTTGTACTTCTTATGTCTTACTTCTCTATTAGTTCCAAATACAGAGGAGAGAAAGAGAGGCATGAATAACTACTGTCACTAAAAGTGAAACAGCATATTAACATCTCCCTCTCCATGAGGATAGCCATAATTTGCCAAGTTCTATTAATATTAAATAATGCTGATGCAATCCAGTGGTTCTGAACATAGGGTTCATTTCTGGGCTTCATGGGGTCTAAAATTCCTTTACAGTGTATGTGAAATTTGAATGTAGGGCTATGAGTATATTCCTGGATGAGAGCTTACAGTGTCGTCAAATTTTCAAATGATTCAGAGATCCCCAAATTTTTCTAAAATACATATAACTATTCATGTTTCTCCTTCCCCTGCCACAATCTTCATTCAGGTCTAGCCAGAATGACTGAACCAGTTTCCTAATGTTCTTCATTGCATCCTCTCAGTTCATCTTTCACATCACCAGAGTGACAGTTTTATAAAACTTATTTGATTATTGCACTGTCAAAAAATGTACCATAAATCCTTGAGTATATAGGCCAACGTCTTCCTATAACAGCCAAAGACCTTTATGGTTTTGCCATTTTTATCTATCCTCTTTTAAAAAAGCCTTTTATTTAAACTAATTTCTAGGTTATATTGAACTGGATTAGACTTAATAAATTAATGTGTTATGAAATAAAACATGTGTTATTCTTGAATTCTCAAGTATTACTAATTGAGGAATGATTCCTGGGAGTCGAGTGGGTCCACAGATTAGGTATGATTTACTCAAAATAGAATATCAAAATTTAATAATAGTTTCTTTAATTATTTATCTTATATAATACTCAGCAATGTATGAGGTGGTGATTACTTTTTTCCTTTAAGAAGTACTCTAACATGTTCTCATAATAAATGTTCAAGAATGTTTATAGCAATTATTTACGCTAACTCAAATATGGAAAAAATCCAGCTATCCATCAACAGTAGAATGGATAAACTGCTATGTTCACACAATAGTATACAGCAATGAAAGTTAAAACCTGTTACAGGCAACAACATAGATGAATCTCAAAGCATAATATTGAGCAAAAGAATCCAGAGCCAAAAATGTAGATACTATGTGATTCCACTTACATAATTTTCAAAAACAGGCAAAACTAATTTATAGTGTTAGCCATCAGGAGAGTTTTTCATTTAAGGTGCTCAAAAATACATTCTAATCCTTAAATCTATAAAAGCTCTGGGACATTTTCAGCTACAGTTCCCAAAAATCTCTTTTCCATCTTTGAGATTTCCCAGATGCTTCTACTCTATGTGGAATGTCTCTCTTCTATCTCTCTAGCAATTTCCCATTTGTCTCCAGGGTTTAATTTCTCCAAGCAGTTTTTTCTTGATACTTTTAGTGTAGGCTTGGAGTCCTTTCTCAGTCTTCCATGGCATCTTTTTTTTTTTTTTTTTTTTTTTAAGATTTATTTATTTATTTATTTATCCCCCCTTGCTGCTTGTGCTCGCTGTGTCCATTCGCTGTGCGTCTTCTCCGTGTCTGCTTATCTGTGGCATCTTGCAACCACTTATTTCAGTACATTGTAATGATCTATATTTAAGATTCAGGACTTTTACCCATATCTGACAAATTACCTGGGTTTTGAAGAATACATAAATACATGCATACATACATAGGTATATAGGAAGAAATTGCATGACTATATATTAGGTAATTGAGTGGTTATAAATTCTGAGAAAGATGACTTCTAAATTGAAAGATGGCATTCATAGTATCACTAAAATAATTTTTCTTTCCCTTTTCAAAGTGTTCAATAAACATCACAAATTGTTTTTGTTTTTTTTTTTCATGAAAATGTATAGGCCCCAAAATCAGGTATTAATTGTCGCTCTTCCAATTCATTTTTCACAATTTTACCTTAACAGGAAACTTTAAATCTCTGCTTCAGGCTTCTTTAGATGTTAATAACGAAGCTATAGTGCCTAACAGAATTTTATTATATGTGATTTCATTTAGGTTCATGATAATTCTCTTGTGATAATTGAAAATCAAGAATTTATCCAAAATATCACAATATCCTATATCAAATAGTTTTTTAAGAGTAAAACAGAATTGTGAGTATATGCTACATTGTATTTTACTTTTAGGAATGCAAAGTTAATCAACTTTATTGGAGCGGTTGATCATAAAATATTTTACATTTATCTTTCTATTTGAAACCAGGCCCCTCATGCTTCTGTTAAGAAAAAAAAATAAAACAAAACCAAATAAACTCATTGTCCTATTGTGTTACTCAATGTTATTTATTTAGGCTGAAATCATTTGATTTTGTGTTTTAGTTGGGGACAATCATATTTTTAGAATAAAATTATAACAAAACTAAGATTAAAGAAATGTGTTTCCCTTGGGAAAACATTGAAGAATCAAATTTTCTCATATTAAATATTTTTACTCACAATATATCAATGGTTCAATATCATTGGTTTAGGACTCCCTATAAATGCTTATGTTTAACCCAATTGGAATTGCCTCTATGTTAATGATAATTGGTATAGGCTGGTTTTTCAATAACTGCAAGTCTAAGCTAATGGCTGTCATTACTTAATGTTGGCTTTTCTAATCAATTTAATAATGTCCATTTGATACTTAGCTTGAATTTCTTCAGGATACATTATTCCTTCCTTTGAATTTCAAAAATCAAAACCCCAGTTTGAATGTCAAAACCGTTATTCAATTCACAATGCCATGTAGCAGGTAACAGCATGCTTATTTATAAACATTATGCCAGAAAGAAAGAGGCTAAGCAGATATGGTTTATAAGATATGGGTTGTTTGAATGATGTTCATGTGATGAGGACAGTAAAGTTCAAGTTAAGAAGCAGGGAAAAAAATCACTGAAGAAGCCTGAGGAGATAATATAATATATGAAACAACCTTCTATAATCTTTTGAATATCTAACTCTTCAATATGGTCTGTTTCTCTAGTATTTAGTCTTCACAACTTCATATTTCTTTTTTATTTCACTGCATACCAATGCTGTATATCATACCGTACTGCTTAGTTTATGTGTTAACATGCTATATAGGCAGGAAGGTGAGCATGTTGCAAAAGAGGTCTAGATTCAGTTTTCATCTCTCTTCCACAAACTGCCATTTTATATTGGGCAAATTACTTATTCCCTCTGCATACTGTTTTCTAATCTGAATGAAGTGGAGTTGGTTAGATTATTGGCAAATTTATATTCAGTAACTAAAGCTCTTTATTGCTAATTTAATTACTGGTGAATTTCTGAACCTCTTGTAACTTAAGTCCTATGAAATGAATATTCTTTTTCAGTTACAGAGTTAGAACTGTTGTTTATAGCTGAGTGTTAAATTAAAGAGTTTTACTTCTAACAACTCTACTGTGCATAAACTGTAATGCGTTGAAATATCACAATATTAAATGAGCGTTTTCCTGGTTTCCCCACTCTTTGATGTGTGATCTAGTTCCTATTTATTATGATTCAGGGAGGATTAGGAATAATGTAGCAGAAATTCAAAGAGAAACAAACACTCAATGATCAATTTTTCAGGTTCAAAGGAATCACACAAATCAAATATTAATGTTGAGGGAAAATACTTTGTGACTATCTATGAATGAAGAAAAAGGTGGAGGAGGGTAGAATCCTCTACACCTGAAATTCCACTGTCAAGGAAGTATATGAGTATACGAGCCAGAGCGGTGTCTCACTGGGAAATTGTCCCACGGTTGTGACAGGAGGACCCAGTAGCAAATGGAACAGGGAGGCTGGACACCACATGAGGACCTGACTGTCTTAATGGATGACAGTGTATAGAAATAGTGACTTCTGTAGATTTCAAAATGCATATATTCTGATGAACAACAGCCAGAGAAGAGGACTGTAATTCTTGGCAGGTGCCAGCACAAGATGGCTATGAACCAGGTTTCCCAAGAACACAGTGGCAGGGAGACCGTCCTATGACAGAAATGACTAAGGAATTGTTACAGTCTGACTTAATCACATAGCAAGTGACTAGATTGAGTTAGGCAGAATGGGAACTTCAAGAAAAGGTTAAGACACAAAAAATTAGACAGGTTATGTTTTCACATGCATACTTTGACCATGAATTTTTAACTGGTACACATTTTTTTCGATAGCCAATTAAAGTATGTGGTTTTATGTATTATCTGTGATGGGGTGCACTTTTGTAATCTTATTTTTTCTTTTTATTTCACAGTAGAGCAAATAAATTACTTCTATAATTATAAAATTTAGACTAAGTGAAGTTTCAAACTCTCTACCTTGTAGGACATTTATTATTTGACAGTCTGAACACCCATAGTTACTTAAATAAATGTGCCAAAAATACTATCTGAACAGGCAGGTGAATGTCTTTTCAGTGAACAGATAACAGGAGGAGACTTTGGAAATATGTTTCTTTTTGTCAAGAGGAGACTAATACAGATTTGATAGGAGCTGATGGGTATAGTTCAGGTTGGAAGAAGACCGAGATAACCTTGATCTCAGAACAAAATCAAGAGTGAAATACCAAGTGCATCCTGAACTCTTCCACTACCGTTCTGAATTTCTTAGACACTTCCCTAACAAACAGCACCGATCATAAAAACTGTCATTGGCATACAGACATGAATAATGCATTAGGAGAATGGAAGTTACTAAAAGGGAAGAAAAAAATCCCAAACTGCTGAAACAGCAATACTGCCTACCATTACTGAGAGTGTCAGTTTATGATAGGGTTTATTGGTAGTTTCTGTTACTTATGTGGAATAGTTCATAATTCATATGGAAACATTCTTGCTTATTTGTTCCACACAATAAAACACAACTCACTCTGGAGTATATTGCCAGGGGCTGATGGAATATTCGGTTGCATTAGCTTCATAACTTGGATACATTATTTAACATTTTTTAGCATCAGTTTTCTCACCTATACAATAGGTAAAATGCTAATTTACACAGTTGTGCTATTGAATTATAAATTCATTTTTTCATTCATAATATACTTATTGTTTCATAATTATATATCATCTCTATGAAATTTTGGTTCATCATTTTGGTAATGTTTGGATTACAAAAATGTTTAAAGAGAAAAAATTTTTATTGCTGGAATATTTTATACTTTGAAATTTTGAGATCAATTTACGAATTATATCTAAGATTAGGATAAATTTTGGAAACTAAGGAAGATGTTCTAAATATATAGATTACTTTCAATGTATTGTTTTAAATAAAATAAGTTGATTAGGCTGGATACCCAATAACATTTGCTAATTGGCTTCAGGGCATTTGCTAATGAAATTGGAAATACAAAATCCTTGGTTAAAAAGGAGAAAAAGAGAAAAGTTGTACAAAGTCAGATGTCCACTTTAATAAAAGCTAATATTATATTTTCTAGGCAAAAAAGGGGTAGTAGGAATGAAATAACTAAGTTCTCCTTTTTTTCAATTCCTAATTGTTTTTTGACTGTTGTAGAAAATATTTATAATATTTAGAATCATGTAATTTTAACTTTCCTTTTGGTTGTTTTTCACTGAACAAACATTAATTTAACAAATAAAATTATTTCAACCACCAAACTAGGAAATATTTTCCAAAATTATCCTGAGGTATTATATTCTGAATAGAATTTTAGTCCCTGGAAACCAGGGACTTATTTTAATTAATAGACTTAAGTAGAATCTATTACTTGACCATCAGATCTCTAGAATACTCACATTTAAGTAAACACTTTTGATATGTGTTAACAATTAAATTAGAATGAAATCCAATTAAAGTTCAATTAGCAATTTAAATATTCAGATTTGCAGAATGTACAGTGAATTCTAATCTTCTTTCCGTGATTGATGTGCATGTTCAGAATATTAAGCTCTTACATGTTCCTAATAGCATTTTAATTTTCACATGCAGTGCACATGCTGAGTTACTCAATGCTTTCTAATAAATCTTATTCTAATAAAGCAACCTGGAACTGATAATTGATGTTATTATCAACAAATGAAATAAATCAATCTAAGTGAAACTCATGATTCTCTTTTTCTTCACCTAATATTATTATGATAAAATATTCTGATGTGCTCCACAAAGCATTTTCATTGTGTGTGAGCTGCCTTCTTTATGACTAAAATGAATATTAATAGAATATTTTGTAGAAAGAACAAGATTTTTTTTATTAGGGGAAATTATATAAGAAGAGAGTGTTAGAACAAAAGAATAAATAGAGATACCTATTTGAAGGGAAAAGAAAACCGAAAATTCCTTTTATGTGTCATTGTTCATATGCAAAATAACATAAGACTTATAGAAAGCAGGCTTAAAAAATGTTCTCTGAGCAAACTTCTTAATCCTGATGTGCTATTTATTACAAATATATTTTCAAATCAATTAATTGGTCTAATACATGATCTGACTACATACAAAATATTTGAAATCATGACTGCTTTAAAATTCAGATTATGTAGTTGTAGGTTGGTGTGCAGCATTACGTGGTCTGTGTTACAGAAGCAGCAGTGGATGGCTTTGGGGGATTCCATGCTATGAAACCTACACTGGGATAATGGTGCTTAGCATTTAGTGCTGAAATTAGCGCATTGTAGGTGGGTTACCAATCCTGGGGAGCATCTCATACGGGAGCCATGAGTCATTGCACAAAGCAGTGTTCTACTTGGGGAGTAAAACCAAGGGACCAGTGCTACTTGGGAGAAGCAGGTACAGCCTCAGTATTAGGAAATCAGTCAGCGAAACCCTCAGTACTTACCTGGGAATCACAGACAGAACTTCCCTACCAGGAAGAGAAGTATGGCCTCAGTCTTTCGCAGGTGACCCAAGGATAGAAATTGAGAATAAGGGATCAAGGTGATTATTGCATTCAAGGATGGGAATAACCAGAAGTAAAAAGAGATATCCCATCTTGACAGATTATTCAATTTCTGAACAATTCTGTGATTGTTCTGCAATATTAATCATCAATGTTCCCTGGAACTCTACCCTTTGGCTAGACTTATAACATAATAGGTAAGAACAAGAACTCTGGGACAATACTGATTGGCCTCAAATTCCACCACTTTTCACTTTGCTTAACCTCTCTGTGCCTTAATTTTGTCATCTGTTAAAAGAACATTATGATTTCATGTCTAAATTATAGAGGGATCATGATGATTACGTGTGTTAATACAGATGATATGCATAAAACAATTAGTGGCATATATTAAGTACACTAAGTTTTTTATAAAAATGATTTTTTTTCATGGTAATAAAAAAATCTCAGGCACCCTATTCTATTTTTTCACTATAATTTAGGTTTTAAAAGCACTAGGATAATTATTGTTTAACATCATCTTCTAAAAATAAATTTTATCTAAATTTTAAACTTAACACAAAGTACAGTAAAGATGGAAAGTGAAAAATGAAAGTCAAAGTCATATATGAACTTGGCCCGGCCACAATCACTACCCTAGTTTGAGGGCTGACTTAAGTGATGACTTAGAATTGATTAATGTTCTTTTCACTTTGTTTTACAACAAAGTCATAAAACAAGCTGTGCAAAACACATACTCAAGAGCAAGTATACATATGAGTGAAAGCATTTTCTTAATGCATCCAGTTAACAAGCTACAGCTTTTTAATTAGTATAATGTGTTTAATGTTTAATCTGTAATTAATCTGTATTTTGAGGTAACTGAGTTTAGAGCAAGACTGATTGACTATTGAGGAAATAAATGATTTGGTACTAATGAAAACTCACATTTACTTAATATTAGGAAATATTAAGGCTACAGCTAACTGTATTGAAAGACAATGGGGTGATTCTAAAAAAGACTGTCTTTAAGTTTTACAGCTGGCTACATAAAACACTGGTGTAATGTATAAAGTTGTTGTAACTTCTCTTTTGCTATCATTCCTGGAGTTTCAGACAATTGTATTTGTGAATTTTGGGTTTAATACAAACCTGACAGTAACAATGGACTGCTCTGCTATGCTAACAAAGACTTTTGCAGAGCTTGAAAGATAAGCACCCAGCAATTCTTAAATAATGTAGATTCTGCAGGAATTTGGAAAGTAACCAAAAGAGCCTCAGATTAATACAATGTGGGTGTCTTGGGACTAGGATGTCGTGTGTCGTTCTGTTCATTCAGTTGTCATCAGGTGATGCTATTTTCTTACAAGTTAATTATTGATGTTCTTAAGGTGCTGTCCTAAGGACAATCCTACATTTCTTAGAGAAGAAAGTATTTTTTATGAAAATATCTATAGTTTAGAGTCAGACATCAGAGTGCTTTTTACCTTCATTCAGGAACTTTGTGATTGTTTCCAGATAATGAACCATTCTTGTCTGGTTTAGTGTCTGTTTCATGAATGAAACTGAAAATTTTTTTTATATTGTGAAAATTATTATAGTGTCAGTGATTTTCATTTTAAATAATTTAGATTACTTAAGGAAATTTGGTTTTAAAAAGATGAGAAAAAACTTTAAAATAAAAATTTGATTTTCAAAATTTTCCAATAAAAAGATAAAGCATCCTCTCCTAAGCAAATTTATATGCCTGTACAAGGAATTCTCTGATCTTCAATGAAATGTGCAAAAGTTGGAGAAAGGATACCTAGCAGAGAACAAAATATAAGGAGTGACCTGAATGTATCATTATCGTGCAAGAATGTTCTGGGCTTGTACAAAATAATGATTTTTAAAAATCCATATTTTGGAAAATGTTAGCTTGTATTTTATTTACAATTGGAAAATTTTAATTTAATAGTAGTCAAACAGGACAAACACTAATGAAGAAAAAGAAACACAACTGTCTCCCTGCCACAATTCTTCCAGATTTCTTCACCTAGAGATAAAACAAAAAACCTTCTTGCCTGCGTGAGTGTCCATCCTTCTGCTCTGACCTGCTATTTCTCTGTCTCACTGGGAAGCCACTCTCTCTGTCTGTTTGGTGTTTTTCAGAGTTTCAAAGTAATTTTATTGGCTCTTTCAATCTCACCCTACTTTTCATTATTGCCCTTTGTTTGGATTTGGGGACTGTAGCCATCATTAAAATATATGATAATTCATTATCTTGTCAGTAGAGACTGAGGTCTGTTTTAAGTTTATTGTTTAATGTAAGGAAAATTACTGGTTGGCAACATTTATCCTGCATATTGCAGTCGTGGATATAGTTTACCATTTATTCAAGTTCTATTTCATTTTCCTCAGTGAAACTCTAAAAATTCTGCATCTCACCAAACTACTTCATGATACTTATTCAATTTTATTCCTAGGTATTTATGCTTTTTGAAACTATTTTAAATTTACTATTTTTCATTATATTTCTTAACTTATTATTATGTGTGTATAGTACATTTTTTCAATGGTAATTTTATAATCAGCCACCTATGAGAATGACTCTATTATTTAGCATAGATCTTTTTTATGTTTTTTATGTTTATTTCTTATTCATTCTTTTTTTAAAACACATTTTTTTTACAGAAGTTGTGAACTCACAAAATAATCATTCATGTGTGTAGAATTCCCATACAACAACCCTTCACCAACACACCGCACCGTTGTGTTTCATTTGTTACAGATTATGAGATAATATCATCAGATTATTACCACTGTGGTCCGTAGCATACATTTGGCATATTTTTTCCATACCTCCCTATTATTAGCACAGTACGTCTTTGGCTTTGATGCAAGATTATTACAGTATTGCTGTTAACTATAGTCCATAGGTTACATTAATTGTATGTTTCACATGCTTCTCAATATTCCCATCACTCTGCAATAGTGATGTACATACATTCTAGTTCACAGAAGGACATCTTTCATTTGTACTATTAACCAAAATTCTCATCCACTTCTGGGTTCACTGTGTTATTCAGTCCCTAGGTTATTCTCTAGGTCTTTCAATTGACATTTACAATCATAGACTACGCTTTTCAGGCACAATCCCACTAATACACCAGCTGCTACTTGGTATAATGTGTTGCCATCTACTCTATCCATTTCAACACATTTACAGTCAAGTTAATTAAAACTTTTACATACATTAAGCATCAGTATTCCTTCACAGCTTCCTCTTGTCTCCTAATAATCTATACTGTAGCTTTTAACTCTATGTGTTTATTCTTGGTATTTAGTTCATATTAGTGAGACCATGCAATATTTGTCCTTTTTTGTCTGGTTTATTTCACTTACATAATGTATTCAAGATTCATCCATGTTATCATTTGTGTCCCAATTTCATTTCTTCTTACTGCAGCATAGTATTCCATCATATATATTTATATACCATGTTTTGTTTATCTATTCATTGATTAATGGACACTTGGGTTGTTTCTATCTTTGGCAATTGTGAATAGTGCCACTATGAACAATGGTGTGCAGATGTCTGTTTGTATCACAGTGTTCAGTTCTTCTGGATATATTCCTAGTAGAGGAATTGCTGGATTATATGGTATTTCTATATTTAACTTCCTGAGGAACCGCCAAGCTATTTTCCACAGAGGCTGCACCATTTTACAATCCCACCAACAGTGAAGGAGTGTTCCTATTTCTTCACATCCTCCCCAGCACTTATTGTTTTCTATTTTTTTTTTTAATGGCCATTTTATGTGACGTGAGATGATATCTCATTGTCATTTTGATTTGCATTTCCCTAATAGCTAGTGATATGGAACATTTTTTCATGTGCTTTTTGACCTTTTGTATTTCCTCTTTGGAGAAATGTCTATTTAAGCCATTTGCCCATTTTTAAATTGGATTGCATGCTCTTTTATTGTTGAGTTGTATGTTCTCTTTATATAGTATGGAAATCAAACCCTTATTGCTTATGTGGCTTCCAAATATTTTCTCCCATTGAGTGGGCTGTCTTTTCACCTTCTTGACAAAGTCTTTTGAATCACAAAAATGTTTAAGTTTGAGGAGGTCCCATTTATCCATGTTTTCTTTCATTGTTCATGTTTTTGGTGTAAGGTTTAAGAATGCACCACCTACCATCAGGTCTTGAAGATGATTTCCTACATTTTTTCTAAGAGCTTTATGGTTCTACCTTTTATATTTATATTTATATTTTTGATCCATTTTGAGTTAATTTTTGTACAAGATGTGAGATAGGAGTCCTCTTTCATTTTTTGGCTATGGATATCCTGTTCTCCCCAAAGTGTTTGTTGAATAGACTGTTCTTACACAGCTGGGTGTGTTTGACAAGCTTGTCAAAAATCACTTGTTCATAGTTGTGAGGGTCTGTTTCTGAACCATCAGTTTTGTTCCATTGGTCTATGTGTCTGTCTTTAAGCCAGCACCATGTGGTTTTTACCACTGTAGCTAGCTAGGTAATATAATTTAAAGTCCAGAAGTGAGAGTCCTCCAACTTCACTTTTCCTTTATAAGAAATTTATGCTGATTGATTTTCTTGTGTTTTAAGATACTTCTGGCTGTTTGGGGCCCTTCACCCTTCCAAATAAATTTGATAATCATGTTTTCCATTTATTTAACAATTTCTGGTGGAATTTTTATCAGGACTGTATTGAATCTGTGTATCAATTTGGGTAGAATTGACATCTTAATGCTATTTAGTCTTCCAATCCATGACCATGGAATGTTCTTCCAATCATTTTCGTCTTTTTAAAAAAAAATTCTTTTAGCAATGCATTGTAGTTTTCTGAATACAATTGCTTTACTTCTTTGGTTAAGTTTATTACTAAATATTTTATTCTTTAGACACTATTGTAAATGGAATTTTTTTTCCTGACTTCCTCCTAAGATTGTGTATTACTAGGGTATAGAAACATCACTAATTTTTGCATATTGATCTCATATCCTGACACTCTACTGCAATCCTTTATTAGCTCTTGCAGCTTTGTTGTAGATTTTTCAGGATTTTCTATGTATAAGATCATATTATCTGTGCATAGTGAAAGTTTACTTCTTCCTTTCTGATTTGGATGGCTTTTATTTCTTTTTCTTACCTAATTGCTCTAGCTAGAATCTCTAGCCCTATATTGAACAACAGTGGTGACAGTGGAAATCCTTGTTTTGTCCCTGATCTCAATGTGAAAGCTTTCAGTCTTTCACAGTTGAGTGCAATGTTGGCTTTGGGTTTTTTATTTATGGCTTTTATCATGTGGAGAAGCTTCCCTTCAATTACTATTTTCTGTAGAATTCTTTTCAAGAAAGGTTTCTGTATTTTGTCAAATGCCTTTTCTGCATCAATTGATAGGATAATAAGATTTTTCTTCTTTGATTTATTAATGTGGTATATTATGCTGATTGATTTTCTTGTGTTGACCCACCCTTGCATGCCTGGTATAAAACCCACTTGATCATAATGAATAATTCTTTTAATGTGTTGGTGGATTCTATTAGGAAGTATTTTGTTGAGGACTTTTGCATCTGTATTCATTAGGAAACGGGCCTGTAATTTTCTTCTGTCTTATCTTTTCCTGGTTTTGGTATTAGGGTGATATTAGCTTCATAGAATGAGTTTGGTAGCATTCCTTCTAGTTCAGTTTTTTGGAAGAGCTTCAGTAAGATTGAATGCTTGGTAGAGTCACCTGTGAAACCATCTTGTCCTGGGCTTTTCATTTTGAGGAGTTGTTTGACACTGTTTCAATCTCTTTACTTGTGATTGGTCTGTTGAGGTCTTCTATTTCTTCTAGGGTCAGTGTAGATTGTTTGTACATCCCTAGGAATTTTTCCATTTCATCTACATTGTCTAGTTTGTTGGCATACAGTTGTTCATAATATTTTTTTATGATCTTTTTTATTTCTGTGGGATCAGTAGTAATGTCCCTATTTTCATTCATATATATGTGTGTGTATATATATATACATATATGCATCTTCTTTCTTTTTTCTTTGTCAGTCTAGTTACAGGTTTGCCGATTTTGTTAATTTTCTCAGAGAACCAACTTTTGGTTTTGTTAATTCTCTCTATTATTATTATTAATTTTTTATTTTTTTAGTCTGTGAATATGCTAAACTTTCCCTCAATTTTGAAAAGCTATCTTGCCCGATATAAGATTCTTGTCTGGTAGTATTTCTCTTGCAGTATCTTAAATATATTATACCATTGTCTTCTTGCTTCCATAATTTCTGATGAGAAATTGGCACATAATGTTTTGGGGTATCCTTTATACGTTATGTATCACTTTTCTCTTGCTGCTTTCAGAATTCTCTCCTTGTCTTTGGCATTTTACATTCTGATTAGTATGTGTCTTGGCATTGGTCTATTTGGATTTATTCGGATGGGAGTATGCTGTGCTTCTTGACATGGATATCTATGTCCTTCAATAGGGTTCGGGAATTTTCTACCATTATTTTTTCAAATATTCCTTCTGCCTCTTTTCCTTCTGAGATACCCATGACATGTATATTTGCACATTTCTTGCTGTAATTTAGTTTCCTGAGACCGTGTTCAATTTTTTCCATTCTTTTCTTTATCTGTTCTTTTGTATGTTTGCTTTTGGAGACCATGTCTTTAAGCTTACCAATCCTTTCTTCTGTCTCTTCAAATCTGCTGTTATATGATTCCAGCGTATTTTAAATTTCATTTATTATGCCTTTCATTAATGTAAAATCTGCTATTTTTCTATGGATGCTTTCAAATTCTTCTTTGTGCTCATTCAATGTCTTCTTAAAATCCTTAATCTCTTTAGCCATCTGTATTAGTCAGCCAAAGGGGTGCTGATGCAAAGTGTCAGAACTCTGTTGGCTTTTATAAAGGCTATTTATTTGGGGTAGAAGCTTACAGTCACAAGGCCTTAAAAAGTCCAACTCAAGGTACCATAAGAGGTACTTTCTCACCCAAAATCACTGACCATATGTTGGAGCAAGATGGCAGGTGATGGCTGCATGGGTTCAGCTTTCCTTCTTCCTTGTAAGGCTCCGTGGTCCCAGCTTCTTCCTATCTCAACTGTAGGCTGATATAAGGCTAGTCTTTCTCCCTAGGGCTCATTTCTTTCTGGGCTCAGCTATGCAGTGCTCTTCACAAGGTCAGCTGTTGACTATCAAGCTCATCGTTCTTCCCAGGGCCTCTGCTGTGTGTAATGAGCTGTCTTTCTTGCTCTGTATTCTTCTTCTCTGTGTGTTTACTTCTGTGTGGGAATCTGTTTTATCACCACGGGGGCTGGGACTAGATGCTGAGTCACACTCTAATTACCTGGTTGGATCAGAGCCCTAATTTTAACATAATTTAATCATGCATCTCAGCTGAATCTAATACTTAAGAAGAATTGTTTGACTGCCTATGATTTGTTGTCTCAACTCCGTTATGTCATCTGGATGCTTATCTTGTTCCTTTAACTGGGCCATATCTTCCTGTTTCTTTGGTATGGATTGTAATTTTTTGTTGGTGACTTGGCACATGGCTTACATGTATTTATTCTGTGGTAGTTTCTCTCTTTACTTTAGGGCTTTCTTGCCTTTTCTCCCTTGCTGGTGGTGTAGTAGAAGCTGAGGATGTAGTTGGTACTGTAAGTGTGGAGGCTGACACTGCATGCATTGCTCTATGGACCAATGATGCTTCTCCTAACTTTCTCTTCAGCCAAGGGTAGGGACAGAGCCAAAGCCGTATGTAATAATCCAAGTCATGCAAGGCAAAATTGCCTGTAATTGCCCAGAGAGACTGATAAAGCTTCATGCCCCTTCCTTCCCTGCCTGGGGCAAGGATGGGCCCTCTGGAGGGTTCAACAATCTAATCCTTGTGGACTGAATGTGCCTGCAGTTGTCCTGAGAGGCTGAGGGAGTACTGTCCCTTCTGCCCTTTAGGGGGTAGGAATGGAAACACAGATGCCCAACAGTTCAGTCCTTGTAGGCCAAAATTACCTGCCATTGCCTGGAGAGGCTGAGGAAACACCAGCCCCCTCCTATCCTACTTGGGGGTGGGGTTGGACTACAGGTGTCTGGCTCTTCAGTCTGTGTGGGCTTAAAGCACCTGCATTACCCAGAGAGGCTGGGGAAATACCACCTCCCTCTTAATCCTTTCGGTGGTGACAGTGGAGCTACGGGTGCCCAACAGCCAAGTTTGTGTAGGCCAAAACTGCCTGCAGTTGCCAAGATAGGTTGAGAAAACACATGCCTCCTCCTATCCCATGAGGGGGAGGGCAAAGGTGGAGATGGAATTGAAGGCTCTCAACAAACAAGTTTATGTAGGCTGAAAGTGCCTGCAGTTACCCAGAGAGACTAAGGAAACACAGATCCCCTCCTATCCTATTGGGGCAGGGATGGAGCTATAGGTGTCTGAGTATCCAGTCTGTGTAGGCCGAAAGCACCTGCAGTTGCCCATAGAGGCTGAAGAGACACCAGCCACCTCCTATCCTATGGGGGTGGAGGGGTGGAGATGGAATTGAAAGCACTCAACAAACCATTTTGTGAGGTTCAAAAGTGCCTACAGTTGCCCAGAGGAGCCAAGGAAACACAGCTCCTTTCCTATCCTATTGGGGTGCCTGGATGGAGCCCCACATGTCCGACTATTCAATCTATGCCAGTCCTGCAATTACCTGAGAGGCTGTTGCAGGTCCCCCCAGCTTCCTCCCTGTTGGGTGGAGCTGGAGCCTAGGTTAGGGCTGCAGTCAGATCTTGGCGGAAAGAAGTTGGTTGCTACTGTCACTGTGATTTTCAATCAGCCCCACTTCCCCTCATGCTGGGGATGGAGTTGAAATGGTGACCACTGGTCTCTTTCTGACTTGGACAGATTGGAAACTTTAGCTGTTCTTAGGATTATACTTTAGCCAGCCAAATTCACTAATCAGTAGCTGAATTCAGTGCCCAACCATTTTTTCCTCCTCTGTTTGTGGGAAATGGAACTTCCAACTCCAGCCACAGAGTAGCTCCTGTGATGGCTTCCACTGCCAGTGGAGAATGGGCACCAGCCTCCACGTTGTGGAGCGCTCTACTCACACAACTTCACTGCAGATGGACAGTCTCCTCCTTCCATTCCTTCAAGGATATTGCAGGATGCTCTTCTGGTCTCCTGGGCCCCCCAGACAGGTGCTTTAGATAGCTCTGGGTGATTACCAGCTGACCTGTAGTATGAGCTGACTCTTGGAGTACTTTACTCTGTCTCCATCTTACCCCTTCCCCAAGGTACTTCTCCCAACTGATGTTTTAAAGTTTTCTAGATGTAAAGTAAAAAGATTTCTGACTCTTGGTAACTTTGCCTTCTTTATATTACTTTATCAGGGTATTTGTCTTATGCAATTCACTTTCAAAACAGAAAGAATAATGTAAAGACAAACCCACTGCTTTGGGAGAATTTGAGAGTAATTTAGAACATGGGAAAGTTTTACATCCCTGCTCTGATTTTATTTTTATTTTCTATACTTAGGATAATATATGTTTGTTATTTTCTAATCAATTTCTTTGCATAATATATATTTGTTATTTTCTAATCAATTTGTTTGCTTATTTTTATTCACCAAATATTTATTAGGTACCTATTATGCATCTATTCTAGGTGCTTTTTACAGCAAAGAATAGTCACAAGAAGCTCTGACCTCCTAGATCTTATATTGTTGTGAAACATAAAGTTAATAAACAAAGATTAATATATAGTGAAAAGGAAGAGACAATTCTTTTTTATTTGTTTTCTGTTGGTTTGGTGAATAGTGTGCAATTTCATCTATCATGCTCAGGTAAGGCTTTGCTGAGAAGATGACATTTGAGAAAAGGCCTGATGATGATGAAAAAATGAGCTATGCAGCTATAAGGAAAAGAGATATGAAGGCAAACAAAACCCAGTGCATACAAAGCCGTGAGACAGAAACATGTTCAAGTAATAGCAAAGTTCTGTGTGGCTGGAGCTAAAAGTAAAGGATGAGCAATGGGCAATGCATGAAATAGAGAGCCAGTAAATTGAGAACATATTGTTTAAAAGAATAAATATGCTCTGTGGACCTTCACTTCCAGTGGCAAACAGAATTTATATTGACTTAGGTACAGGACAGAAAGTATTAGAAGTATGCTGGTATGCATCTAAGAAGAAGACTGAGGTTGTTGCACTTGGACCTTTCAACAACTGAACATCTCTAGACACTTAACTTCAGTTTTCCTGAATGTTTCTCTTTGGATGTCAACATCATTCTTTAACAGCAAGTTCCTTCATACCGTGAGAGACAGGTCTAGAGTTTGACAGCTTGAAGCTCTACCATCAAAAAAGGCTTATACCTCTTCCCTTAGGTCTAGTTTTCAAAATCACAGAGAAGGTCTGGGGACCAGCTTGTGTCATTTGTTAACTCCCAAACTGATTAACTATGGCCAGAGGGTAGTCAGTAGGGTACTTTGAATTTTTGAATAAAGGTAGCCCTTATAAGCATTATACTCTGATGAACATATCTCTGAGGAATGTAATGGCTTCCAGATATGATTAAAGTCTTTATAAATGGATTGGTAATCACTGAGCTTTTTTCAAGGGTGACTTTTCCACTGTCCTATTTCCAGGAAGTCTGAACATAATGTTAACTGCATAGAAATACTCTTGAGTAAGCAGTTCTGTTGTGATTAGTCTTTGATTAATCAGAATTTTTCTTCTTAAAAATTTCCTTCTATATTCTATAAGTTTCTCTATTACATGCCAGGCCTCCTGCTTGATATTGGGAGCTGAACAGTGAACAAGTTAAAATTGGCCTTTATCTTCATGGAGTAGGGTTGACAGAAGATATTCAATAATGTGTGATCAGTATTGCAAAAGTGTAACAAAATGTGATAAATGTTACAAAGGGAAAGGGACACCATGCCTGAGATTTTAGTAGGAAAGCTTTATTGATATATTAGTCTAAAATCAATTTCTATCTCACTATTTCAAAAGTAATCACAATGCCAACTTATGGAACTCTATCTTACTATTAAAATTGTAATTGCTCATGTATAACTATTACAGTCATTATTGGTTAGGACTTTATAGCACCCCAAATTTGGCCTGTTTTAAAAGAATCACATGTAACTACAAAAAATTAGGAAATAGGAACAAATAGGAAAATTACTTTATGATATTACTATAATAATAGTGTAAGATTAATAAATAAATGTATTTAATAGATTTACATGGATATATGTAATAACTAACATGGATTATCTCATTTAATCTTTTTAGATAAGATTATCATCCCCTTTATGTATTTGTGCGGAAACTGAGACTTAGGGAGGTACAATAACCTGCCCAAGATCACACATCAAGTAAATAGCTTTCAACTATAAATAAAGCTACTCTGACTCTAAAAGCCATTACAGAAACTCTTTCTCTGGATCTGACCAAGATACCTATTCTTGCTTGCTCAACCGTTCATATATACAACATATTACATTTACATTAAGAAGGTATTTAGATCATTTTCTTAAGGATCCAATATAAGATATTGCATTTTCAGAACCAAGTTTGGTTTAGTGATATCTAAATGGGGTCTTTATAATTAATTGAGAAGTATTGTCTAAGGGTTTTAACAATTTTATGTATTTGAATATATTGACTTCCTCATGCTCACAGCCATCTTTTATTATGAACAATGGGCAATGCATGAAATAGAGAGCCAATAAATTGAGAACATATTGTTTAAAAGAATAAATATGCTCTGTGGACCTTCAATTCCAGTGGCAATTGTTCAAGTAGAAGCTGTTCAAAATTAAAGACAAAGACCTGTATTCTTGTAGGTCCCTCTACTGTGTTTTTCTTCTGATTGCTCTAATTCATTGATCACACTGTATCTGGAGTCATCTTTCTGAAACATCTTCTATCACTCTTTTAAAATGTTTAATATTTGCCTATTCAGAATAAATTCAAAATTCTTCAGCATGGTTGAAGGGGCTTTTCTAATATAGACTCAGCACACCTTGAAAACTTTTCCAATTCCTGCAAGTGCTTCCTCTCTCTCTCTCTCTCTCTCTCTCTCTCTCTCTCTCTCTCTCTCTCTCTCTCCCCCTCTCCCTCTCTCTCTCTCTCTCTCTCCCATTTCTCTCTATCCTCTTCCTTTGTGTGTGTGTGTTTATCACATCCAAACCATCAAACAATCTTAACCTTACACAGAGAAAGCCATTGATTCACAGACCCACTTAAGCATCAATAGTGTCAATTGCTGCACTGCCAGGAGCCACTTAAAATCCATTACTTCCTTGGAACATGAAAAAGTGCAGAACTGAGGCTATATAATAGAATTTCTGTGAGAAGCATTAAAAGCTGTTTTTTTTTTCTGTGCATATTTAAACTTACTTTTAAAGGGCATAAGGAAAAGATAAAGTACTATGTGGTTTATGAGAAGTAAGTATTTTGGGAGAATGTAGGGGTGAAGATCCCCTTCACAAAAGTCAGCTACCATAAAAGGACAGGGTTATTTCACACCTGCTATGTGGGAGTTCTGTGCCAACTGAAGGGATGACTTTAGCCAGGATACCAAATCTTGGGCAATATGGGAATGGAAGGCACTATCTAATGATTTACAATATTCTGTTTAAACTTTGAAAATCTCACTGGAAGTGTCTTGCACCAGCTTATCAACATTGTTTATTCAAAATGTATAGATGAATGGTTTGACCTAGTTTGTGTTATTATACCTGGACATACAACCTTGGTTTTAGGATATAAATGACTGCTCAGTAACTTCAACTTTGGCTGCCCTGAAACTGATATTCATGCTCTTATCTGAGTGATCCGTGATCTGGAGATGAAGCACATTCTTTTGGAAAGGGAAGGTATCCTGTAAGCTGCACTTAGATGTTCCAGAACTTCCTAAAATTGTCTTAGGCTTTCTTGATCTTGCTGTTGGCCACCCTTTGCCTATAATAAATATTTTTACAAACATACTGTGTTAGAGTCTTTGAAATAATTTCATTCTTCCAATATAGTATAATTATTGAAGCTTCCATTTCCCAAATTTTCTCTACAGAAATATTGCTACTCCCCTCCTTCAAAGAATCTCTCTGTTATTAAAGTAACAAAACATTAAATAAAATATAGTTACACACACATACTCACACAAACACAAATGTAATATATATTATTATTTTCAACTAAGTGGTGATAGCTTTGTAATAATAGTGCATACTTAGGCATATCCAGCTACTCTCCATGTCTCCTTCTAATTCAGTGGAACCTGAGAAATCTTTGGAATCAAATGCTCTGATAGCTGTGTCTTGATCTATTTAATGATGTTAGTTATCATTTACACCATCAAAAATTATACTACAATGGTCCACTGTAACTCAGCTTACCCATTATCTGGAGTTACATAGGAGATTAACCTGGTTTTATAGTTACTCTTATATAGAAACTAAGCGTGAAATCACTACATTTTATTTACAGTATGTGTTTCTATTTATCAAATTATTCAAGCAGGTAGATTTTAGTTGCAGACATTGTTGCTGTGGTTTTGTTTTTTGACTCAACATGGATTCAAACAAAAGGGAACATGATAGATTCAATCATGTTACAGCATGGTGGCTAAAAATAAATCAAGTGTGATTCATAGTGATTATTTAATATCAAATTGTCCACAGGTCTTTTATCTTTATTTTTAAAGAAGTTTTAGATTACATAAAAGTTACATTGAAAATATAGAAGATTCCCATATGCCCCACCCCCTCTCCTTCTCACATTTTCCTCTTTTAATAACATCTTTCATTAGTGTGGCACATTTGTTACAATTGATTAACAAATATTAAAACATTGCTACTAACCACGGTCTATAGTTTACATTATAGTTTACACTTTGCACGATACAATTTTATAAGTTTTGACAAAATGTAAAATGGCCTGTATCTGTCATTGCAACATCATGCAGAACAATTCCAATGTCCCCAAAATGTCCCAAGTTATACCTATTCTTCTCTCTCCCTCCTCTTAGAACCTCTGGCAACCACTGCCTTCTTATCAATGTTACAGGTTCTTCCTTTACTAGCATAAGAAGAAGTCTACTTTGGTCCATACTTGCATTCCCCCCTTATGTTTGTTCATTCCACAATCTTGAGGATTTGGGGACAGTGATGTATACTCAGCTTCTGATTGAGAGGGGGCTTAAATCCCATGGGGCAAATGGATGGAACTGTCTTGCTTGCAGTTGTAGATACTCTCTGTTTTTTTGGGATGGGCATTGTCCAGCATCATTTTGTTAGTTGTCCTGGGCAAGTCTGATGAATCAGAGAGGAAATGTTGGCTGCAACTCTGCTGAGATTCAGGGCTCAACCGGCATATGAACAGAACAAAGATTTAAGTCTCTGGAATATATATTTAATGAGTAAGGTGCTAATTATAGGTTCAAATAAAAGGGGCAGAAGAGCCATGTGTAAGAAAATTATAAATGAGTCTAACTTTGCTACATTGGTGAGGTAGGTTAACATATATTCCAAGGTAAGGACCACCGACTGGGTGCCAATTTCCTGAGGTTGTCTGACTTGCCTATAGTGTCCAGATGTCTCTAGAGCTTGGGAATATCCTGATTGAGGCATTGTTTACTGTGGCAGTCAGTGAGATCCTCCTGAGATGTGCATAAGCATAACCTCTGGAATGACATCCTGAATCACTTTGAAATTTCTTAGCTGTTAAAACTCATTTGTATTTAATATTTTCCCCTTCTTGTAAAGGTCTTTTTCCAGATGCATCACTAGTTGGTGCTTGGTAATAATCCCTGGTGCCAGGAAGGCCCATCCCCAGGTGTCATGTCCCATGCTGGGGGAGGCGGGGGTGAAGTAGTGAATTTATTTGCCAAGTTTGGCTTAGAAAAAGGCCACATTTCATTAACAAGGAGGTTTTCAGGAGGTAGCTCTTAGGCAGTATATATTACTAAGCTAAACTTCAGTTTCACAAGAATAAGGTTCATAAGTACAAGCATTAATATCAAGGGCCTGGTGTATTGGTCTGTCCTCTTTCACTAGACACTGCCTATGTAGTCTAGAGATTCTTGCCACGCTATTAATGTATCAGGACTACCCAGAATGGGAATTTAATATTTTGTTGGTTATTGTGTGGGTCTCCACCCACTGAAATTATACCCCATGGCCACATGAACACACTCATATTCCATAGCGGCATGCCCTGGGTGCATCCTTCCCTACACATCATCCCACCACTGACACCCTGTGCTAGTGATCCTCCCCTGCCATAGTTGTAACTTTTCTACAATCCAAAAACAAAGCCAAAAAAAAAAAAAATTACATTGTGCCTTTCATCACCATAAGATTTGTTGTCTTTTATGTTTAATTACAATTTCTTGTGTTTGTTTCCCCACTTTCATATTTTTTTTCACTTTATTTCTCATGGTGATTGCAAAGGTTCAAAAGTGGAAGCAGAAGCTCGCAAGTGCTTTTTTAAGCCTCTGCTTCTATCAATTTGGTTTCATTCCCATTGGCGAAAGCAAGTCAAATGGTCAATCTCAGAATGAACAAGAAAACCATTAACCAATACTATGAATACAGTGATAGATGAAAAATTAGGGTCATTAATACAATCATCCTCCCACAATGGTTCTAAAGACAAGATAAGAATCCAGATATAAAAAATGGTGTTTGAAGTCAGGGTCAGAAAAAAAAGGAAAGAAGATTTCATAATGAATTCCAGAGGAGTGTGCTCAAGGTGACAAATACCACCACTTAAGTGCCAGAGTAATTTTAGACACCAGTCAGAGCTCAACCTACGCATGGTGCTAAAACAATTATACAGAGCAGAAACCTTTCAGACCATAAAAAACTTCTGGGAGAAAAATAAATAGCAAGCGTATCTTATTTGGCCATTTATTTATGTATGTATACATTTTAGTGGGATTTATTAGTACAAACATCTAGTCTCAGCAACATAAAAGGTGTATACATAGAAAAAGTTTTTTCTCCCTATTGCAGATAAGGGCTGTGACAATGGGACAATGAGTTTTGAACCACGCTGGTATTTTTCACTAAATATTTAATTGCCAGTATAAGATTAATATTTTTCCTTTCACTTCTGTAGATATCTCAAAGAACTCATGGTGAATGGCGAACAACAAAATTAATGGAGTCTGGTTTCCTGCAGAGAGAACAGCCACAGTTGCTATAGAGAGACTTTTGTTGTTGTTGTTTAATTATAGCATACTTTTTAAGTAAACATAACTTTTATGTTAGACCATTAAATTTTGGGAATTATTTGTTAGTGCATCAAGAGATAGCTTCTAATATTTAATATAACACAGGAATTAGCCAGATAAAATTGTTTTAAAATGGAGTAGTACCTACTTTTTAATATGATGTGACGTATCCTTCTTGCCAAATCATATGAAAGAGTATGTGCTTATAAATGGTACATCATTGATGATGTTAACCTCATCACTTGGCTCAGGGACTGTTTGCCAGGTTTCTCCACTGTAAATTTACTACTTTTCTCTTTCCACATTCTACGCTTTAAAAGCAAGTCACAAGTAAAGCCCATTCTCAAAGGAGGTAGGTGTAAATTAAGCTCTACCACCTGGACAAGGAGTACTTCATAATTAATGGAAATTTTTCTGTAAAAAAAGATATAAGCCATTTTGTAAACTAGTCCATTTTATAAGTTTATTGATATTTTGTTAAGGATTTCTGTATACAATGTTCATGAAGGATATTGATTTATCATTTCCCCCTTTTTTTTTTTTAAGATGTTTTTGTCTGGCTTTGGTATCAAGGTAATACTGGCCTCATATAATGAGGGACGTGTTTACTCATACCCCCATTTATCAAAAGAACGTGTGCATACATTATTGCTACATATTTGTGTTAGAAATAGGCCTTAAAAGGTTTCTAATTTCCCATAAAAAATATGAAAGCTCATGTCAAATCCATGATAAATATCTCTGAAAAAAATTAAAAGTAAAAAACTATTCATTTATGAGTTTCAAAAGGTATACCCCTCCAGTGAGTGTTTGTCAGTAAAAAGAAGTGGTAATTGATCTTGGTGGATTGGATTAAGCAGTGTTTCAAAATGAACAGAAATGGAGAAAAGAAAATAATTTAATGTGCTGAATAAAAAATATTTTAATTTAATTTAAGAATGTGTGGACATTAGGATGCCTTAAAAAACCTTAATTATATGGTAGTCAGCTTGGAAGATATAAAATCTTCCTATACTAATCAAATACAAGCAGATTTCAAATATGTTTCCTTTCAAAGTATACCTCAAATTTATTATAAGCTCTATCACTACCTGAGAAGATTAATAGGATAAAACATGGTTTGCATAACTATTCCAATTCTTCTGCCAGACCTATCCTGGAAGCTGTAGAAGCATTTAAAACACAATGGAACTATGTTAAAAGCTCCATGATACCTATATAAAAGAGAACTTAACCTTGCAATGTATCTAGCTAATAATCAGATGATCAGTATGCTATGATTCAAATATAATGTTGATAATATATTTAAATGTTATTTGGAATCTTGATATGTCTATTTGTAAACTGTTTATCTTATATTATTTACATAATAATTATAATGATATCATGGTCTTTAATGGATTTACTTTAAGAGGCTTACTCTCTATATCCTTTGAATATCTATATGTCCCAGTTAAATCCCAATTGCAGGTCTGACTTTTATTTATTTATTTTTATGTACTTTTTTTTTTTTTGAGGTACAGGGGCCAGGGATTGAACCCCAGACCGTGTATGTGGAAAGCTGGCACTCAACCACTGAGCCACATCAGCTCCCCTGAGTTGAT
>JAQZBX010025673.1:0-29391 GCA_029593785.1 Cabassous unicinctus | reverse complement strand
ATGTACTTATCTGTTTATATTTTAGGAGGTACTAGAGATTGAACTGAGGAACTTTTTCATGAGAAGCACTCACTCAACCACTGAGCTTCACTCGCTCCCATATCCTTTTATTTTTGAATAGGTACTGAACATATAGACACAAAAGCCATATCATATTCAGGAAGAATGGAAATCAAAGTTGGAGTACCAAGTGATATGCGAGATGAGACTTTTAAAAGTCCCTATTTTTTCACTATAACACATATAGGAGAAAGTGTCATATCACAAGCTCATTGAATTTTCCAAAACTGGATATAATACACTGAGTCAGAATCCAAATAAGTACAAAACATGCCCAGTCTCCAAGGATCTTCTCTTTGTCCCAGGCATTTTATACACTAAATGGAATATTATTCAGCAGTTTCTAATGCATGCTAAAAAATTGAAAAACATTGAATACATCATGTTGTGGGGAATAAGCCAGGCATGAAAAAACACATATGGTATGTTCTTGCTGATATAAATGACACATAATTGGATATTAAATTATGTTACCAGGCACTGAAGTGTGGAATGGTTCTTGCTTAATATGTACAGAGTTTCTGCTGAGTTCATGAAACAGTTTAGGTAAATGATGTTGATTATAACCACATGTTGGGCATATAAACATCATCAGTGAATTGTATACTTGAATATGGTTAAAATATAAATTTTTAACTGTACTTATGTTACTACAATGTAAAGTTTTAAAATTTATATGAAGTTTTTTTTTATTTCGTGTTTACTTTTTAACTACATACAAATATTAACAGATCTATTAATGAAATAAATTGAGCACTACAAAAGGATATTCAGGAAAAACAAATGAAACTATCCTTTCATGATGGTAAGCTCAAGCAATGGTGTGTAAGAAGGTGTGTAAATACATTTCTTATAATGAACAAATATTTTAAAAATATGGGACAAAAAGCAGGCAGCAATTGTTGTTACAAGCACAAAATTACTAAATTTTTTGGCAAAGTGTCATCAAGCAAAAAAGTATAGCAGCTATTGTTTCATATCTAATGCATACATTTCCCCTCTTTATTGAAAATGAGAATAGAAGACTTCAGGAGTTAATGTCAAGGGTTGTATCCTCACCCCATGTCGGAGCTTTGGAGATCTAAGGGACATAGACCAGGGGGGCAACTAAGTCTTTTTTTTTCCAGTCTTAAAATTGTTCAAATTTAAAAAAAAATTTAAATAAAATGTATTTAAGTCTATCATTCATATATGAACATACATAAACCCTAACTGTATAGTGAAAGTTGTAAACTTATAAAATAAACATACATACCATCATGCAGGGCCCCCATATAGCACCTTACCACTAACACCTTGCATTATTCATTGTTATGAGACATTTATTACAAGCTATGAAAGAGAATTATCAAAATACTGTGACTAAATATACTCCATACATACATTTGGTATATTTTACCTCCAACCCACCCGATTATTAACACCCTGTATTAGTATTATACTTTTGTTATGGTTCATGAGAGAACATCTCATATTTATCTTGTTAACTAGTACATTTTGTAACTCTGGTTTCCCTGTGTTATACAGTCCCATGCTTTGTACAATCCATTCAAAGTGTACACTCAGTAGCTCTCATTTTCACCACAGAGTTGTGCTGTCATTAACTCAGTCATTTTAGATCATTGATCACTCTAAAAGGAAAAATCCATACCCCATTAAACTCCCCTATTGTTGCCTCTTAGAATTGATATAACATCTTCTTTGCCATTTCTGCAAAAGTATTACATTAGTGTTAACTATGATCTATAAATTACGTTACTTCTAACTTTCCATGTATCACCATATTCCTAACACTTTGTAAAAGAACATTCTTATGTTTATATTATTAACCAAAATCTTCATCCACCACCCAGTCTTAAACTTTGGAACACCTTTAAGTGAGTGGAAGGGATATTTACTAGGAGGAAGGCAGGGGAGTTCATGGAGGAGAAATCATAGAAATGGGATTCCCCTGACTTGGAACCTGGGCCACTGGATACAGAGAATCAGTCATAAACACTTCCTTCATTTTATATCAATGTACCAGAGGGAAATGATGTTTATTTCAAGGAAATGTGCTAAGGACCAGCTATACCGAAGCTGTAAATATCCCCTCTGCTGCTTTCTCTCATCCTGGGCAACCTTGGGCTGAATGGACCATACTGGTTTCCTTGGAAGCCCCAACTCTGGCTTAAAGTGCTTCAGTTCCTTCACCTACCATGCGGGAAGTACTTGGTTCTTCCATGCAGAGATTCCTCTCATAGGCAAAATCCGGTTGTGTCTGTAAGCTCAGCAAAATTTGCAAGAAAAGGGTCAGGGAGAAAGGAAGTCGAGAGCTTTTCCGTGAAGTCATCTGAGAGGCAGCCCAGCCTAACCTGGAGCTGAGAGGTCATCACACTTGTTTTCCTTGGTAGTATAATGAATGAATGAATATATTTATTATTACTGAAAAGAAGGTGTCCATTGGACTCAGTTATACAGGGGTCCTTGTTGCCAATTAGTGATTGGTTTGGAAGGACCATTGGAAGTGGGAATGAGTGGGATAAAGTGGCTCCAAATAAAGCAGAATATCTATCCATGGAGACTTTTGATAAATGCACGTAGGGAAAAATGGGTTATTAGCAGTAGAGGAATATGTAAAAATGAGGATTTTTTCTTGAGAGTGCTTTACTTGAGCATGTTTCTCTATTTATGGCAAAGGTCCTGTACAATGAAGCAGATTTTACCTTGCTCAGCCTTTCCAGAGCCAAACACTCCCACAGTGGGTATTACATGAGAAAAGGTCAGTTTTATTTAATAGCTGTCAGATGCCATATTAAAAACTTTACTTGGCAATCATTCCTTTATTGGTTTAGTTAAATTAATATGAGATTTTAGCCATTTAATTTTTCCATTGCAGGCAATTTTTAATTCAATTCTTGGTCTATATACTGGAGCCTGAGTGTTCCTTTGATTGCAATCTTTCAAATACAGGACTACAGGATTTCCTTTTCCTTTTCCTTCTTTAATATCTTAGCTTCTTGCTTTTTAATTCTTTTATGTGTTTGTAGAAGTATTTAGGCACATTGTGTGAAAGTTTATAAATTTTTTGTGTTGAAATCAATCTTTCAGTGTCATGTTTATTTTTCTTCCATTGTTTTTCAAACTTAGAAAACCCTGCTTTCTTTGACTTCCTGATTGATAATGATTAATATTTTATACATATTGCATTAATCGTTAACAATTACTAATGTTTTATATGTATTGCTCTCTATGTTTCATACCCTGTTTTCTTCATTGTACTCTTTGTCTTTTGTGGTAAAATTTATTTCTATTATTGCATCACATTCTACCATCACCTCAAAGCATTTTTCTTTTTCATTTGACAACAGGTCACCTTTTTCTGCTTTATAATCCAGAGGGGTGCACTGTCTGTGATTATTGGGAGGTTTCCTAAGGACCTGAAATAAGGATGTGGGATTGGGGACTTATTTGGAAAGAATGAGAGATTTGAAAGTTTGAGGAAAAATCAGCCTCATTTCATCACCTGTGATAGCCATTCATTCACTTACAAGAAGGAACCATGCTAAGCATTTTAGAGTTATTGATTTCTCATCTTCATTATTTCCTAAGGATGGATAGCAAAATCACTCCAATATAGGTGACTGTTTTAAGAATTAAAATGATTTGGTTCTTATCAAATTTCAACAGCAATGTAATGGTAGATCTGAGCTTCAAAATTAATATCATACATTTCCAAAATTTTTTTCCATTTAATATCTTTTAAAAATCTTCTGCCACCTCCCATAAAATTTCCCAACATTTATGATACTTATTACATTTCCTTTTGTTCACTTTGTTCATTTTACTCTTGGAGTGTTCAATCTGTGTGGTGTCTTGACTCTGTGAAATTATCACTACTTTTATTTTAGATAAACTGGTTTTGCCCTTTTATTAATTTTTCTGGGTATCAAAGTATATTATCAAGTTTGAAAACCCACCAGAAACAAGGAAATTTCTTTATCACAGTGATGATTTGAGATTGTAATTTTTCTTTTCCTCAGGTATATTGCATTTCTCTCTCTCCACTTATATAGCAGATTTTTATGTTTCTTTAAGCTCAGGGCAGAAAATTGTCATACCAAAATAAAGCCTGTAGTGTACATATGAAGGAACCTCATGACCTGGAAGTTCTGGGTACCATTTCTAAATATTTTGAGGAAATAATATGATGGCAGTGTGAACTGTACTCAATTGTGGCCTATTCAGCTTTTCTGGGGGTAAGAAGAGCATGCAGTCAACACGGTACCAGGAGATCATTTTGCGGTGTATGTGTGTGTCTCTGTGTGTGTGTATGTCTCTGTTTGTGTCGATGTTTGTCCCTATGTGTGCATGAGTGTCTGACTTTATCTGTGTGTTTGTGTTTGACTGTATGTGTCCACCTCTGTGTGTGCTGGAATGTGTATCTGTAGTTCTGTGTGTGTCTGTCATTCTGTGTGTCTCTTTGCATGTGTGTCTGTTTGTGTATATTCTTTCTTTCTGTGTGTGCTTGTATTTGAATGTGTGTGCATATCTGCGTGTGCTTATATGTGTATGTGTGTGTCTATTTGTGTTTGTGCATGTCTGTCTCTGTGTTTGTCTCTGTGTGTCTCTGAGCATGTGTGTCTTTGCGTATCTTTCTGTGTGTTTTTGCATTTCAATGTATGTCCATCTCTGTGTGTGCTTATTTGTGTGTATGTGTGTATCTTTGCATTTAGCTGTGTGTGTCTCCTTGCATGTTTACTTGGGTGTGTGTCTCTGAGTGGGTATATGCATATTTGGTAGTTTGCACACTTATCAGAGCAAGGGTATTTTAATTCATAAATTCTAATAACTGTCTTCTGTAATACAGAGTATGGACACAAACTTACCCATGGAAACAAGAGTGGTTCCATTTCATTTCTTGGGTTGATTGAATCTACTATCAACGAAGGAGATTGCCTTCAGTAAGTAGAGGAGGCCCTCATCCAATCAGTTGGGGGCCTTCAAGGGAGAACTGAGGATTTCAGTAGTCAGAAATAAGAATTTCTATCTCTATTTCAGACAGACTGCTTCTACTGGGGAATCTGAAGTCACTTAAGTTTCTAATTTGTGGCCTGTTCTATGGAATTTGGGTTTGCCAATCCCCATAGTTGTGTAAGCCAAATTGTATATAAATACACACACACAAACACACTATACAGTCTCTTTCTCTGAGGAATCCTAATAGAGATTTGATACCAGTAGTGCTTTTTGAGAAAAAATATTTTAAGGATGAAATTTCTGAGTTTTTTCTGGGGTTTTAAAATGTACTTTCTGCTGTTTTGATTAAGCAATTGCAATGAATCTATTTCCAGTGATGAAGGAAACAGATAGTACATGGCATGAAGTCACAATAGAGAATCATGATATATCACAATTGGATACTGCTAGTCAAATGCTCATGGGAGGCAAGCTTCTGGCTTACAGGGTATTTAATATTTTAACTGAGCTTTGAAAAATTAAAAATGATAAAGTCTGATTGTTATTAGAAAAATTGTTAAATATTGAGCTCTGGGCTTCAAATTTGCATCTTAAGCACCACCTGAAGGACATGAAAGTTGCTGTGTGCTCTAAAGTAAACTCTTAGTTTTTGTAGTTGCAGGCTTGAGATTTCTGAAAATCAGCTGCCTAGTCTTATTGGGTGAGGGGCCAAACTGGAAGGCAAATTGAGTTACCTATTTGTAGGGTGTCTGCTGTTAAAGAGAGGGCATTCATCAGGAATGAATGGGATCATGAAAATTGGAATGGGGCCATTTGTGTGATAGTGATGAAGATGGGGATATTGAAACCCTAGATTCTGTTCAGTTTCTTTGCCAGATAAACACATAATGTTCTGCTCTGAGGAATCAGGTACCTGACCTCCAGTCTGACCTGATGAATCAGACTTCCCATTCCCAGCTGAAGAGATTGACCCTCTTTCACCAGATGTAACTCTAATGGAATGCCCTGAGTAGTTGGTTTGCAGGACGCAGCTAATTCTACTCATAACCTATCCTCATTGCCCTTCTTTTATTCCACAACTATAACTACCATGAAGTTCCAACAGGCTCCAAAAGTTGAACTATGATGTGTGACCTATATGTAGGTGTACTGCACTCCAAAAGAACGGTATGAGTTTTCAAATACACAGACAGAATTCAGGTGAATATGTGTGGGAATGGATATGAAGGATGTGGGATAATGGGGAGAGGAACAAAAATTTGCATCAGGCTGAATTTATTGATATGGGTCCACTAAACATGTATTCTGGACTGAACTATGTAACTAGATGGGTTAGAAGGGCTATATGAGTTTGCTTGCTTGGTTGGCTGAGGCATTGACCAAACAGTGGCCTAATTAAGTGACATTGAAATGCAAGAACTACCCGGGTATAATGTAGATGCAGGGAACCAAAAACATATAGAGATTGGACTGTTTGAGTGTATTCATCATGTAAGACCTGCTTCCCTACCCAAAGAATATCCAGAGGACACATTTTCACCACAATTGTGAGGAATAAATTATGAGAGCATCTCTATCATCCTGGAACCCCCTGTGGCCATTTTCTTCTGTATATCAGAAAATAGAGTGGGAATTGCATTCACAGAACTTGGAAAACACAAAAGGGAAGATTGCATTCTGAGAAGCAGAAGCCAAGTGGCAGCACTTAATTGTCAAAAACAAGGTGGGTGTGGTTAACCTAATGGACAACAAAGTCAAAGCTGTATTCAGAATGGTCTAACTCACAGACATGTGGCATTGGCTAGTTGATCTTGGGGTACCTAGAAGTGAAATGAATGGGTAGTCTACTAGGTTTTGACTTGATATACATAAGGAGAAGGTTTCTATGATAAATGGACAACTTGAATCACAAACATTCACACATAAAATCATGATCCCCCAACCAATTTCCAGGCTTCGGACAGCTTATTGGCTCAGAACTCCATGAAACAAGTGAAGTCCAGGAAACATGGGGATCAAGCCTGCTATACTGCCAACAATTTTATACCTTTAATCTTTCAGCAAACTCCAAATACAAATAACATTTTACCTCGGTGATTTTATGTTGGGGATACAAAAATGTTCAGGTGTTTGGGGATTATTGAACTCTGTCTTTTGATTGATGTGAATTCCACAAAACCCAAAATGTCCCTGTGATTCCCTAGTAAATGTAGGGGCTAATGGAATTCAGGTTATCCATGGAGTTTTAGCTCAGGTCCATCTCTAGAGTGACTGCAGTGGGATACCAATTTCATTCTGTGTTTATTTCCTTAGTTCCAGAATGTATAATTGAAATATACATACTCAGCAACAGGCGGAGACTTTGCACTGGTTCACTGACCTATGGAATTAGAACTATTGTGGTAGGAAGGGTCAAGTGGAAGCCACTAAAACTACCTCTAACCAGCAAAATAGTGAAACAAATCAATATCAGATTCCCAGAGGGATTGCAGAGATCAGCGCCACCATCAAGAACATGAAGAATGCAGGAGTATGAGTCCCAACACCATCCCTTCAACTCTCCTATTTGGATTGTACAGAAAACAGATGGAACTTGGAGGATGACAGTGGATCATCATAAACTTAACCAGATGCTGACTCCAATCACAGCTGCTATTCCATAAATGGTATCACTTCATGAGGAAATTAATGCATCCCTGGTACCTAGTGTGGCAGGATGAATTATGTACCCCAGATAAAAAAAAATGTTTTTCATCATAATCAGTTCCTGTGGGTGTGAGTCCATAGTAAATAAGACCATTGGAAGATATTTTTATATAATATGCAGTCAACTGAGTCAGGATGGGTCTTAACCCTATTACTAGATATCTTACAGAGAAGGCCACAGAGGGAACACTGCAGGAAAAAGCTGGAGGACAATGGAACCCAGAAAAGAAAGGAGATGATATCATTATGGGAATGGACATTTAAGGGAAAAGCCAAGGACCCAAAGAGAACTTGCAGCGAGCCCTAGAACTCCACAGTCTTCAAGGGCAAAATGTTGCCTTGCTGACACATTGATTTTGTACTTCTCCTAGCCTCATAGCAAATGAAATGTTGGAATGGGCACATGCTCATGGAATTCAATGGTCTTACCATATTCCCCATCATCCTGAAGCAGCTGGACTGATAGATTATTGGAACGGCCCTTGGAAGACTCAATTATTCTGGTAGCTGGGTGGCAACACCTTACAGTGCTGGACAAAGTTCTCCAGGAGGCTCTAAATCAGCATCCCTTCTATAGTGCTGTTTCTCCCACAGGTGGGATGCATGGGTCCAGGAAATAAGGTGGCACCACTCACTATGTTACTCCTATTAATTTATTAGAAAACTTTTGCTTCCTGTATCTTCGACCTTATGCTTTGCTGGTCTAGAGGTCTTCTTTCCAAAAGGAAGAGTGCTCCCACCAGGAGATCCATCAATGTTTCCATTGAACTGGAGGATAAGATAGCCAACGGACCACTTTGGGCTGCCCATACCTCTGAATCAACAGGCAAAGAAGGGAGCTATGTATGGGCAGCAGAGAATGATCTTGATTACAGGGCATCTCTTAATGCTACCATGTCCTGTGGTTAAAGTCATGGAAAACTCAACAACCCATCCCAGGCAGACTACTAATAGCCCAGCTCTGTCAGGATTGAAAAATTGGATCACTAAACTAGGCAAATAGCCATGACCAGCTGAGGTGCTTGCTGAGGGTACAGTGAATAGGGAATGGGTAGGCGAAGGATGTAGTTTTAAATATGAGATAGGACCACATAACCAGTTGGAAAAATAGGGAGGTATTTCTTCCTTGCTTTGTTATGTGTATGTCTTTACATACACATAAAGAAAATATCTTGTTTTCTTACTCCCTTATTCCTATAACATATTAAATAAAGTGCATTAATTTTATGTTATAGTATTTAAGTTTCAAGATATAAAGGATAATATTTAATATTATCTATTTTTTGCATCCTCTTCTGACGACAGTGTTAGTGTATTTCTGGTAGAATGCAAGACAGTTGAATTATGTCAGGTGAAAGTATGTTTATGTTATTGACATTATTTAGAAATTAAGTGTCATTTAAGGAGTTGGGTATGGGTGATAAGTTTATTAAGTGTGGATGGCTATGGTTGATTTCATATTTCAGCTTCTCTGGGTTATGGTGTCCAGTTGTTTGATCAAGCAAACATTGGATTGATTGTTACTGTGAGGGTGTTTCTTAGAAGGATTGAAATAATTAGTTTATTCCATCTATAGCTGATTGTATCTACAAGCAACAATGGAGATTGCCTTCAGGAATGACAGGCATCTTGTCATCCAATCAGTGAAGACTTAAAGGGAATGCTGAGGATTACTTTAGCTACAAAAAAGAATACCTATCTCTACTTCAGGTATCCATCTACTCCTGGGGATTTCATGATCACATTCATTGGAAATTCCAATGTGCAGCTTCTTTGGGGGAATTCAACATTACTTTCATTGAATTTTTGACTTGTCATTTGCACAGAATTTGGACTCACCAATCCCCATACTCTTGTGATGATAATCCTATTACAAATTTCATAATATTTACATATATATGTATATGCATGTATATACTGTCTATCTCTTTTTATCCATCTCTATCTATCTATCTATCTATTTACCTACCTACCTTTTACCTGTCTCCTGCTACTTCAATTACTCTGGTGAATACTCACTAATAAACCTTTGCAACCAGCTTAATAAAGTGCAAGAAGTGCAACATGCAGATAAGAGACTCCCTGTTTTGAAATTTCATCATGGGTGTCCCTTTGTTCTTAAACTTCTTTGGCACTATCTCTCATCCTCTCTTTTATTACTCCCCTGCCACTCTGCCTTCCTTATTGACCCTGAACATCCAATAAATCCCTTTCCTTAGGCCTTAGTCCTGGATACTCCCTCAGCTGATCATAAATATCTGATATCCTTGTGATTTCTGCCTTCTGGGTTGAGGTGCCTTCAAATGTTTGCCTGTTGGCTGGCCTTGTCTGAACATGGAGCACCCCTTCTGAAGCTCTCAAATTTCCCTGCTTTCATTTCATTTTAGCGATTGTTATCATGTGACATGCTATATGGGTATGGTTTTATTTGCTTAATTTCTTTCTCCATCGTCAGATTGCAGGTAACTTTTGTTTTCAGCACAATAATCCCATTGCCTAGTCAGAAACTGCAGCATAGATGGACTGAATACTCATTTCACAAATGAATGAAAGAATTTCCATAAAAATCTTACAATGCATGACAGATTAAGTAAAATTTTGAAAGTAGGGGAGCAATTGCTAATCAAAGTTGGCACTCTGTTTAGATTTGATTACCAAATCCATAAATTAATTTCCTGACTCCAACGTACAAAATATAGATAGGTTAGTAATGGTTGTTTGAAAATTAATCATGCTATTTTTCTCTTTCTGGTTAGTCACATAAAGCACATCTAACCAGGAAATCATACAGGAATTTCATAATTTCTTCCTTGGGGATTTTCAGAGGAACTAGAACTGTAGTCCTTCCTCTTTGGGCTTTTTCTGTCCATATAAATGAGCACCGTCTTTGGCAAACTGCTCTTCATTCTAGACAAAGTCACTGATTCCCACCTCCACACACCTATGTACTTCCTGTCCAAACTCTCCTTTATAGACATCTCTTTAACCACCACCACATTGCCAAAGATGCTGGTGAACACACAGACACAGATAAGAGTCACAACCTATGCAAGCTGTCTCACCCACTTTTTTGTGCTCTTTTCAGGTTTTAATGACTTCCTCCTGGCTCTGATGGCCTATGACCACTTCATGGCCACCTGTCACCCCTTAAACTACATGGCCATCATGAATCCCCAGCTCTGTAGACTGCTGGTTCTGGGTCCTGGACCATGAATGTCCTGCATTCCTAGTTACAAAGCTTAACGGTGTTGTGGCTGTCCTGTCCTAAACACTTGGAACTCACTACATTTTTCTATGACCTTGATCAGATGACCCATCCTTCCTGTTCTGAGGACTTCCTCAATGAAATAGTAATGCATTTAGCAGTTTGGGGTGCTGGTTTTTGGTCCTTTCACTGCTATCATTTACTCTTATTCCAAGATTTTCTCCTCTGTATGTGCAAAATCCTCAGTTCAGGGGAAGTATAAAGCATTTTCCACCTGTGCCTCTCAACTCTTAGTGGTCTCCTTATTCTATGGTGCACTCCTAGGAGTGTATCTTAGTTCCACTGCATCAACTAATGCACACTCAACTGCAAAGCCTTGGTGATGTGTACTGTGGCCACACCCATTCTGAACCCCTTCATCTACAGTCTGAGGAATAAAGAATTGATGAGAGCTCTGAAAAGATTCTTCATGAGGGAAGTCATCAAATGTCCTTTCTTCTGGGGCATAGGAGGTGCCTGTCGTTATAGGCCTCAAAGTCTCAGAGGCAGAGGCTCTGATCATTTCATGGATCTTTTCACACCCTAAATTCAGATATTGCCTTAAATATGATGAAGAAAAACTTTAAATCAAACTTTGTACTAACATATAAATGAATTGTGGTTTTTAAAATTTTATTTTTAAAGAAGTTTTAGAATACAGAAAAGTTACATAGAAAATAAAGGGGATTAACATGGCACTATTTGCCTCTGGGGTGGGGTGGGGGATCTGGTGTCCATTCCAAGGCTCAATACCCCCCTAAAAGAGAAAATGATAAAGGAAAGTGGGTTAAATAATATCAAATGGGGAATTTGATTAAAAGATAGGAGTGTTTTGTATAGTCTAAAAATTGGAAATAATTTCAAAATAAAAAATTTCTCAAAAAACTTAAAGCTGATATAATAATTCATTAAAAAAGGAAAATATAGGGGATTCTCATATACCACACCCCATCCCCCTCACATTTTTCCCTATTAATAACAACTTCATTAGTGTGGTACATTTGTTATAAGTGATGAACAAATTTTGAAGCATTGCTACTGATGATGGTCTATAGTTTACATTATAGTTTACACTTTGCACCACACAATTTTACAGGTTTTGACAAAATGTAAAATGGTCTGTTTTTTTCTGCCATTGCAATGTCATGGAAAACAATTCCAATATCCCCAAATTGCCCCATGTTACAAGTATTCTTTCCTTCCCCTAACCTCAAAACCTCTGGTGACCACTGACAGGATTGCATTTGATGATCATCATCTACTCAATGAAGTAAGAAATCTAGATGTTCATATGTTATGGAATATATAGAGTGGGATGCAGGACTGTGATGCACATTTCACATATTTTATTTGACAAAATATGTAACTCTTTCCATTTCTTTAATCAAAATGTCTGCCCTTTCTATACATTTTGTCATAAAAGTTAAAGGGTATGTAAGTGAAAAATCTATATATTTACTAAATTATCAGATGTGTTATCTCCTTGCTCTAACTTCACATTAAAAATAAGTTTTCAACAAAAATATTACTCACACAGAAGAGTATATTATAAATATTCAGCTTGCTGAATTTTCACAAAATGAATGCCTCTGTAAACCACAACCTTAGAATTTCCCACATGTATGCTCTTTTCTAGACATCTTCCCAATATTTGGAAAACCACACTCTTAACTCTAACTTATAGGTTAATTTTGATTATTTGTGTAATATATATAAATCAATTATATTTTATATTATTATTATTTTTAAGTTTATTTCCCTGATTTTATTCATATTTTTAGATATGGTTATATATCAACCATGGTCATTGGTTCATGGTAATATTTTGTGTTAATATATTTAAGTTTGTGTATCCCACTTTATTGTTGTTGAGAATTTGTTTAGTTTCCATTTGGCAACTCTCAACAATACTGTTCCTGGAACAAATTGAGTTATGTCTTCTCTGACTGATAGAAGAGAGTGGGGATGCTGGCACTTGATGGCAATATATGGAACAACCCTCCACAATTGGAAGTCCCATTGATAAGGCAAGGAACTTGTATGGCTCTAGGTTGTCAACAGCATCAACAGCTTGTGAGGTTCAGAGCATTTGAAAAAGTGGAGTTACCACTCCAGCAGGCTTAAAGTATAAAGCATCAATCCACAGATGGAACAATTCGAAGTTTATTGGAGATTAAATGGTGAGTTTCAGACTTTAATCAGAAAATAGTTCTTTGTATTCCTTCCAATTTTTCCCTTCTGGAATTGAAATATATTTTTAAAGCAAAATAAATTTGCTCTGAATTTTGGAAGCAGAGAATCTGTTTCCTAGATTTCACAGGCCCACAAATGGAAAGGAATTTTTTAACAGGACAGACTACACCCATAATTTATTTTGTGAGGCTTTTGAGGTATAGTGATAGGGTGAATGTATTTTTTATAATTTAGTTTCTTTTTTGGGTGAATGTATTTTGCATGAAGGAAGAACATATCTGTTTGGGGTACAGAAGGTTGACTGTGGTAGAACAAATTATGTGAACCTGCAAAAGACATCTTCTTAGACTTGTTCCTTTGGGTGCAGGTCCACTTGTAACTAAGGCCCTTTGAAAACATATTGTGAATTAATATGTGAGCTCATATGTGAATAGAATCTTCTAAGATCATATTTGAATAAGTCCAAATAGACTCAGCATGATCCTTTATTCTTATTAGTGGAAGCATTATAAAAAGCTAAAAGTCAGAGGAACACACAGGAGGAAACCAATGACACTGCCATGTGATAGAGAACAGCCACAAGCAACACTACTGAGGCTGTGAGATAAATGACCTCTCCCATCCCTTGATTTGGGACTTTTGGTCATAATCCCATAAGCCAAAAAATTCTTGTTGTTTAAACCAACCCAGCATGTGGTCTTTATCATAGATGCCTGTAAAACTAAGAAACTGAGGCATTGAATTTGTGAATGAGCCAAGCCCAGAGCAGGAGCTGAGTGAGAACAGAATGTACTGAACCTGGAAACCCTACCCAGAGCGGAAGACTAAAATGGTGTAAGATTTTAGTAATGGGTTTCTCTTTTGTGTGCCTTGCTCTGTCTTCTGGGATTTACCTGTCACCAAAGTCTTCTTTCTGTCCCTATCTGTAGGCTAGTGTTTTTCAACCATTGTTCTATTATTGCCCCATAAGGAGCCTTTTTAGATATTTTAAACATTCAACTTCCTTTCCACATGTGAGACTGTAAAAACACAGACACATATTCAATTTACTGTGATAATTTATATGGTTTTCCTTGATTGTAATGTCTAAGAATTTTTGTTTACTCTCAAAACCCCTTCTTGCTTCTACCCTAACTAGCCTCTGATCGATTCTGGACTTATTTACTCCTGGGTCCATGAGACCACTGGCTCCTCAGCTTTATTGTGCAAGCAAATTATCTGTTAATCCTGTAAAATAAAGATTTCAACTCAGCAGGTATGGGATGGATCCCTAATGTCTGCCTTTGTAATGAGGTCCCAGATGAGTCCAATGCTGCTGGTTCATGGACCCCACTTGGGATGGAGACTCATCAGACAGTGGTGACCTTGTTTCCATAACATTCATAGTCTAATGGAGGAGAACTTGTCCTGGTGGTATTGTAATACCTTGTGAACAAATATATTAGTCTTAGCCTAATGTCCTTTATAGTATACAGATGATGGTCTTGGTGGAAATGGACCCTTGTCACAGTTTGGATTCCTGATTGTCCCCATTTATATATTGCTTTGCAGGTCAAGAAGCTTTCCTGTCTTATTAGTCCTCAAGTATGCATATCTCAATTCATTTTCTGGCTCCAATATGGCAGGGTATTAGAAATTTGCTTATTTTTGTAGCTCTTTTCTGAATGTCTTCTATTTTCTCATGGCATTTCTTCATGCACAGTAGTTATCAAAAATAAAGTGAAGTATCACTGGTCTAATTATTACAAAATAATATGGAATCAAACCATTTTTATCTCCATGCAGCACTTCTATTATTGGACCATAAAAAAAACTAAAATGTATCAGAACAATGTATCTAGTTTATCTAGTTAGAGTTAACAATATACTGCAAATAACAGATAGATGAATAAAATGAGATGTTAAGAATTTTGGGGATTATTTATCCACACATCATAGGTTTAGGATTATGGAGTCTAGGGCTGTTATGGTTAGCTCAATGATATTGTTAAGAATTCTGACTTCTTTTAGCTTACTCAATACATATTTTTTATCTTCATGGTCACAGACTAGCGGCTGCCCCTCCAGACACTTAATGCACATCTTACTAAAAAAGACTGGGAGGAGATTTAGGAACATCGTACAAAGAGAAGTACTGAATGGGTCTTTTTAAAAATTCCCTTTCGTGAAGTATAACATCTGTAGCAGTTTGATATTGTTTATAAATTACAAAAATAGATAATGGTGTATGTTTTTAAACTTGTCTGTCTGAGGTTTCACTTTTACATGATTAAATTCTAATTAGGATTTTGATTGGGCCATGTCAGTAAGGCATTGAGTCCCTGTTCCATGGTGAGTAGGAACTCACAGGGGAAAGACATGACAAAGGACAGAGTTGAGAGTTTTGATTCCTGGAGCCTGGAACTAAACACATAGAGAAGCAGATTCATGCGGAAGGAAAGAAGACTCAATTGAACACAGAAGAGTTCCCAGGAAGAGGGATGAGCCATTTGCCTGATAGTCTACAGTTAGCCTTGTGGAGAGAGCAGAGGACTCAGCCCAGAGAGAAATGAGCCCTGGGGAGAGTAGAACCCAGGAAACCTGAACCCTTGCAGATGTAGACAGTCATCTTGTTTAAACACATTGCAACAGACCTTGGTGAGGGAAGTAACTTATCCTTTATGGCCTAGTAAATGTGGGTTTCTACCCCAAATAAATACCCTTTATAAAAACCAACAGATTTCTGGTACTTTGCATCAGCACCCTATTCGCTGACTAACACAACATCTATATGGAAAAGTGCCATAAGCTAAATGAATGTTAAAAAAATGAATTTAGTCCATGTAACCAGAACCCACCAAAAAACAGAACGTGGCCAGCCACTTAAGATCTCTATGCCCAATACTGCCACCCCTTCTACCTTTAGACTAACCAAGATTCAGGATATTAACACCAGAATTTTTATTTGTGTTTCTGAAATTCATATAAATGGAATCATACAATGTATATTCTTATTTGTGTGGCTTATTTGCTTATCATGATATTTGTAATTCTTTTTTCAGTTTTTAAAATAAGAATATACATGTTTTCCTAATCACTCATATAACTGACTGCAGATTACTTCTCTGTGGCCAAATATGTGGCATACGGTATGGTAGGCAGGATAATCTGCTTCCAATGATGCCCTTGTAAAAATATGCTCAGATTCACTATCAATCAATGGAAATGCATTTAAAATATCCAGGAAATCTAATGTCCCAATAAGCAATTTGATAAATAAATTACAAATGCCCAGAGGTGGAAAGGATATCTTAAAATATGAAAATTGTGATTTACCACAAGATTGTTTGGTTTGTTTTGGGGCTGCATTCATCAGAGTCTAAATATTCCTTGTTTTGAGAGTATCTATCCAGAAGTATGAGATTAAATCCCAACCTCTTCTGAATGCTTTGAGGTTTAACTATTGCTTTCTTGTTCCACTGGGGTGAATACAATGTGATGCCTCATGAGGGGTGCTTATTTCAGACAGTCTCATTTTGAAACTTTCCTCTACCCTTCACTACCTCTTTGATGTTGAACTAGCTACCTACTTCTTGTAAGTATTTCCTTCCTCACCTGTAATGAAAAGAAAAATGAAGGAAAAATGATACTAATTTCATCAGAATTACAAAAAATTAAATGAGATAATATGTACAAAAAGCTTAAACAAGCCAACAATAGAATGGGTGGTCATTTTTAGTCAATGATTTTGAAGTACTTTTTCAGGAGAGACTTTCACTAATTGAATATATTTGTATTTTTTAGTCCAGACTCCAGTATATAGTAACTCATCCACCAATCTATTTGTCCCACCATTCAACAAATATTTTCTCAACTTGATCTCTGTATCAAGATCTTTTATTTTTTTTGGCTTGAACAACAGGAACTTATTGGCTCATCGTTTTGATGCTAGAAAAAGTCCCAAATCAAAGTGTCATCAACACAATGTTTTCTCTCAGAAGACTGGTATTCTGGGGCTGACTTCCAGAGATCCTTGGTCTTTGGCTTTTCTATCACATGGCAATGCATATGGCAGCCTCTCCTGACTTCTATGGATTCCATTGACTTACAGCTTCTGGCTGTGTTCCCTGTGTCTTTATCTGTGTTGCCCTCCCTGTAAGGCCTTCAGTAACAGAATTAAGATCCATCATGATTCGGTTGGGTTACACCTTAACTGAAGTAACTTCATCAAAAGTCCTATTTACAGTGGGTTCACACCCACAGGAATGGATAACTTTAAGTACCTGTTTTTCTGGGGTATGTAGCTCCAAATCAACACAGAGGGAAATATGAAATCAAAGAAATAAGTACCCTGTAACCTTTCATTTTAATTAGAAATATCAAAATGAACTCATAACTTTTCCCTTTCTAAAAAAATATTTCCTAGCTAAATCTACTGAAAAAGCCTAGATATAATGACATCCCATTTGCAATGAGCTACGTTTGTGCCAGGATTGTGGTTTCCAAATACTATTTCCTGCTAAAAGGAGCCAGCAATCCTTGGGGAAATGGCTGGTTCCAGGTCAAAGGGCAGGACATGTGCAAAGTTAACATGAAGCACCTTGTATAAATTATCAAGTCCTCCAGGACAACTGTGGTTAGGTCAAAAGGACTTGGGAGCTAACTAATGAAGTAATGGGTACAGGTAAATATGGTCAAGAGTTGCTAAAATTATTACAGGGCAGGTTGATAGGGCATATGAAAATGGATGGAACATGATGACACCCCCTAGACCCACTGATCATTCTTGGTATCAATAAAGGAGATGCAATGAGATAACATAATTCTGATGGGATAAAATGGAACAGAGCACTATCTGTGAAGTAATCTTTCATCAAACAAGACAATCTCATCAAGTATGTAGCTCTCACTACAATTATATAGGAAAGATGCAGGGGCAGTGAGCAAAGGGAGAGTAGCTAAAAACCAAAGAAATATATGACAAGTATGGACTTTACTTAAAAATAAGGTAAAAACAAAAAGGCTTCTAATTCACTCCTTACTAGACCTCTAGCACAGAAGCAAATAAAAGCCAGTATTTTTAACAAAACATCTATTTCATCTGTGCTGATTCAGACTGGAAATTTAAACTGAAAGCAGCCAAAAATATTAAGATTTTTTAGGGAAAAAATATTTAGGAGACCAACCAAGCAAATGTAACTTGTGTACCTGTTTGGATCATGATTTATGTAATATTATTGTATAATGACTTTTTGAGACAGGGAAAATTGAACACACTCTGGGTGTTAGATGAGACTAAGAAATAATTTTCTTAGGTATTAAAATGGTATGCTTAAGTTGAAAAATAGTCCTTTTCTGTTGGAAATACATACTGAAATTATTTAGGCGTGAATTCATAAGATGTCTTGAATTTGCTTTAACATATACCAGCAAAAACTAAACAACAACAACAAAAAATGAAAGCATAACTGAACCCCGAAGGGTAGAATATTGACAACCATTGAAATTATGGGGTACATTTTAATATTCTTTTACTGTTGTGCGTAGTTAAATACATTCCTATTAAACATTTTGAGAACTGTGATAAAGGAACAGTCAGCTGTGATCCAAGAAAGAACAAAGTAAAAAGTGAAAGATTGGAAAAAGATATTCCACACAAGATCTTTAAAAGACATTACAGTTAAAAAATAGATGATATGTAGTCTTGAAATAAGGATCTTGGAATGAGTAGGAAAATTTATTAAAGTAGATGTGCCTCAAGGAAAGTGACCCAGATGAAGAAGGGGAAATCTTTGAGCTGTTTCCATTCTCATAACTTCAGAACAGATCTTTGTCAACGTGTTCCCAGGGCAACATTTCCAAAATAGTTGTACATCCCATCATTTCAGAGAATAAATATAAAATGCATACAAGGAAATTTATTTACATATATTTAGATGAAGTTAAAAGGGGAAATTTCAGGTTGTATATGTGTTGGTAGAATGAAAAATTTTTAGAAAACCCACAACAACTGTAGGACTGTACAACTCCAGAATGGAAACCTGAAGTAAACATTGGATTGAAGGTAATAATGTTAGTATAATTTACCAATTATAACAAATATGCCATATTAATGCATGTGTTAATAATAAAGCCGGTATATGGGAAATGTTTATTTTCTGCATGATTTTCTGTAAATCTATAACTTCTCAAATAAAAAGGAGTGAAAAGACAACTTACACAGATACCATATAACTGATAAGTGTGGAATATATAGAATAAACACAGAATTCTTACAACTCAACAAAATTCAAACAATACAATTTAAAAATGGGCAATGGATTTGAAAAAAAAAATTCTCCTAAGAAGATAGACAAATGGCCAATAAGCACATGAAAAGATGCTTAACATCAGTAGTCATTAGGGATGAAGTACTGATACATGCTAGAAAGTTGATGATTCTTGGACACATTATGCTAATTGAAGGAAGCCAATCACAAAGAGTCAAATATTATATGTTTCTATTCATATGACATATCTAGAATTTATAAATCTATGGAGACAAAATGCCTTTTGGTGGTTGTTAGGGTCTAGAGAAAGGAAAGAATGATAAGTAAATGCTTAATGTGTCTGGGGCTTCTTTTAAGGGTTAAGAAAATGTTGTCGAACTACATAAATGTGGTGGTGGCATTTCATTGTGAATATTGGAAATGCCACTGAATTTTTGACTTCAAAATGTTACTTTTATGTTATGTGAATTTCACCTCAATAAAATTTCTTGAAAAATAAAGGAATGAAGATCTGTTACCTACTCCTACATGATTAAACTTTGAAGACATCATGCTGGGTGAAAAAATGCAGATACCCAAGAGAAATGTTGTATGATCCTGCTCATGTGAAATAATTAAAGGAAGCAAATTCATGGAGAATGAAAGTTGATTACAATTTACCAAGAGACTGAGGCAAAGGGAGTGGAAAATTATTGCTTAAAAGTTTCAGATTTTCTGTTTGAGATAATGTAAACTTTATGTAATGTATGATAATTATAGTAAAGTATTGTGAATTCATTTTTATCAGTAAATTATATACTTGGAAGGGATAAAATGAAAAATTTTAGTTGTATTTATGTTATTACAATAAAAATAATATATATCTATATAATAGTTTTCTTTTTCATCTACAAAAATAAATTTTATGGGATCTATTAACTAAATTAATTGATCATCTTTAAAGGATATGGGGAAAATTAAATTAGACATTCACAATTAGATATGTGGTACATAAAAATCTCTAAATAGAAGGAAGCAATATGGCAACAGTTTAGGTGGGCACTCACCATCTTTCTCGCAAAGGATGGTTGATTTGGGACAGGATCCTGCCCAAGTGGGCTGTTCTGGGAGCCCATGGAGCGAGAACCTTAGGTACATCAATCTGGAGGGCGCTGGACAGCAAGGTGGATTGCTCAAATAAAATCGTGATTTTGTCCCTAGCTGGAAATGATGGACATGGATGATAAGCCCTACCCTCAAGGCAAAGGGCTAGGGTGAGCCACAACTCCCAATGGCAACCCGGTGAGAAGGAGCATTCTCCAAGGGTGAGGGGGTTCTGGCAGAGGGTGGAGAAGGGTTTTCTTTCTGTGAGTTTGGCTGCCTGGACCCCCTTCCAGCTTTGGGGAGCAAACCAGTCAGCTTGAAGTGGCACCAGGCGGAGGCAAGAGGCGAATCAGCTGAGGAAGCCTGATTTACCTAACTGCTCTGGGATACAGAGGCTTGGCTCCAGAGGGAGCAGAGTCAGGCAGTTTTATAATTTCACCCTGAGAAGTAACAGAGTTTCAGTTCCCCTGGAGCGGTCAGGCAGTGGGAAGTGTTTGATAAGTTTCCACAAGCCTCTTTAGGGTCCCCTTGGTGGAGGGGGTGGTATAAAAGAGGCATTCTTTTGGGTCCCTTATTTATCCAAAAAAAAAAAAATAAAGGTTACTAAAAAAAAATTAACTTAGTTTAATCAATAAAATCTGCCTCAAAACTGGCTGGTGGAAGCCTGCAGGGTAATTGATTGATGAACATAGGCAGAATGAGATGCTCCACAAGGGCTCTAGAAGGAACAATGTTTTCCTTAACTTTGTTTGACTGCTTGCTTGTGTGTTTCTTTGGTTTTTCTTTGTTTGTTTGTTCGTTTCTTGCTTTTCTTTCTTCTTTCCTCCCCACCACCCTTTTTTATTTCTTAAATTAGGTACTGCTAGCTTGTTTCTTTTTTGCTGTGCTTATTCTTCCTTCATTTCCCATTCTCTGTGTATATTGATTTTGTCTACCAACACTACCTCTTTTTCTTCCTTCATTGTTCTACCTTCTGTTTTCTGTGGTGGTTCTTACATTCCACCTTTTTTTCAGTAGTCCTCAACTTCATGGGTGTTGATTTCTTTCTTGTCTATTCTGTTTTCTTCTTTTTTAATTAACTTTTTCTTTCTAGCCCTTTCTTTAGTCTTTTTCTCTCTCCTCATCATTCTGGCCTTTTAAATCATTCTATATATTTTCCTCTATTTGGTTTCCCAATCCATTGTAGGTACTCCATTTCTCCCCCCTATTATTCTACATTGCATACATGAGTTAAATATTCATTTTACTAAGTCTTATATTTGCCCACTCTTCTAACTTTTATTAATATTACTATTATCTTTTTTCCTTTCTTACCTTTTTCAATTCCTCTGCCTTAATCTTTTTCCTCCAAGGGAACATAGAAAAAAGGAAGGAAATAGAACAAGAAGAATAAAGTGTCAAAGAGAAAACTTAACATACATGCACAACAACCAGCTAAATAAAACTCTAGAACAGAGAGAGAAGCTAATCAACTGAATAAATCCATCAAGATAAAATGATGATGAGAGGGCAACAAAAAATTACAAACCATACTGAGAAACAGGAAGACATGGACCATTCCAATGATCAAACTAAAAACCAGGAAGAGATGCAGAACATCAAACAACTAATCAAAGCTGTCCAAACAAATATAATGAACCAACTTAATGAAGTAAAGGAAAAGATAAAAGATATTAAGAAGACACTGGGAAAATATAATGAAGAAATTGTAAGCATACATAAAAAGATAATGAATATGATGGTAATGAATGGCACAATCCAAGAAATCAAAAGACTCTGGATTCACATAACAGCAGATTTAAACTGGCAGAAGAAAGAATTAGTGGTGTGGAAGACAATACATCTGAAATCAAACAGATAGTAGAACAGATAGATAAAAAGAAAGAAAAAATCTGGCAGGAACTTAGGGATTTAACCAAAAATACAAAACTCACAAACATGTATTATAGGCATCCTGGAAGGAGAAGAGAAGGGAAAGGGAACAGAAGGAATGTTGAAGGAAACAATGGCTGAAAACTTCCCAGCCCTATTGAGGGAGATGTATGTACATATCCAAGAAGCACAGTGCACCCCATACAGTATAAATCCCAACAGGCCTTCTTCAAGACATATAATTATCAAAATGTCCAATGCTCAAGACAAAGAGAAAATTTCAAGCATCAAGAAAAAAGAGAACCATCACATACAAGGGAAGCACAATAAGATTAAATGCTGATTTGTCATCTGAAAGAATGGAGGTAAGAAGACAGTAGTATGACATAGTCAAGGTGCTAAAAGAAAAAAACTTCCAGTCAAGAATTTTCTATTCAGCAAAGCTGGCATTCAAAAATGATGGAGAGTTCAACATATTCACAGATAAACAGAAATTATAATGAGAGTATTCCAATAAGAAACCTGCCTTCAAGATATACTAAAGGGGGAAGCGGGTGTGGCTCAATTGATAGAGCTCCCGTTTACCATATGGGAGGCCCCGGGTTCGCTTCCCGGGGCCTCCTTGTGAGGGCAGGCCAGCTGGCCCGCGCGGCGGGGTGGGCTGATGCAGCAAGACCTCACAGCAGGAAGCGGGTGTGGCTCAATCGATAGAGCCCCTGTTTACCATGTGGGAGGCCCTGGGTTCACTTCCCGGGGCCTCCTTGTGAGAGCAGGCCGGCCCGCGCGGTGTGGTGGGCTGATGCAGCGGGACCTCACAGCAAGGGGGAGATAAGCGGACATGGAGGAAACACACAGCGAATGGACACAGCAAAACACAAGCAGCAAGGGGAGGATAAATGAATAAATAAATAAATCTTTAAAAAAAAAAGATATACTAAAGGAAGCTCTACAGCTTGAAAGGGAAAAAACAGAGGAGAGAGAGTAGGAGGAGAGTATAAGAACAACTAAAAAGACAAAAAGAGAAATAAAACAACATATGACATACATAAACCCAAAGAAAATATGGCTGATGTAATAAATTCACTGAGATTAATAACACTGAATGTTAATGGATTAAACTCACCAGTCAAGAGACTCAGATTGGGAGAATGAATAAGGAAATATGATCCAACTATATGCTGTCTACAAGAAACCCACCTTAGGCCCAGGGATTCAAGGAGGCTGAAAGTGCATGGTTGGAAAACAATTTTACAAGCAAACAATAACCAAAAAAGGGCAGGAGTAGCTATCCTAATATCGAACAAAATATACGTTAAATGCAAAACTATTGTAATAGACAAAGATGGACACTATATATTAGCAAAAGCAGTATCAAGAAGAGAGAACAATCATAAACATTTATGCACCTAATCAGGGTGCCTCAAAAGACATGGGACAAACACTGGAAAAAGTAAGTGGATAAATAAATACCTCTACAATTATAGTGGGGGATTTTAATACACCATTATCACCATTAGACAGAACATCTAGTAAGAAAATCAATAAAGAAACAAGGACTCTGAATAATACATTAGAGGAGCTGGACCTAATAGACATATACAGAATGCTACACCCAAATACAGTGGGATATATATTCTTCTCTAGTTCACATGAATCATACTCCATTATAGACCACATACTAGGCTACATGAATTCAGAAAGATTGAGATTATACAAAATAATATCTCTGACCACAATGCAATGAAATTGGAAATCACTAAGGGCCAGAGAACCAGAGGAGGCACCAAGATATGGAAGTTAAACAACACATTATTAGAAAATAGTAGGTCAAAGAAGAAATCTCAAAAGAAATCAATAACTATCTTGAAATGAATGAAAATGACAACACAACATATCAAAAACTATGGCATGCAGCCAAAGCTTTACTGAGAAGGAAATTCATAGCTATAAATGCACATATTAAAAAAGAAGGAAGAGCTAAAATTGAAGAGCTAACTGCACATCTGGAGGAATTGGAAAAACAGCCACAACGTAAACCCAAAGGAAGTAGAAAAAAGGAAATAACAAATATTAGAGCAGAACTAAATGAAGTAGAAAATAAGGAATCACTAGAAAAAAATAAGTAAAACCAAAGATGGTTCTTCGAGAAGATCAATAAAATTGACTAACTGTTAGACAGACTTACAAAGAAAAAGATAAAGCAGATGCAAATATGCAAAATAAGGAATGAAGAAGGGGATATCCTTACTGACCCCACAGAAATAAAGAGTATCATAAAAGGATATTTTGAAAAATTATAGGCCAACATCAATGTTAATTTAGAGGAAATGCACAATTACCTAGAAATTCACAACTAACAAGAGCAAAACCTCCCAACTAACAAGAGCACAGGACCAGACTGCTTCACAACTGAATTCTATCAAACATTCTGGAAAGAACTAACACCAATCCTGCTTAAGCTCTTCCAAAAAATAGAAGTAGAAGGAACATTTCCTAACGCATTCTAGGATGCCAACATCACCCTAATACCAAAGCCAAACAAAGATAACACAAGAAAGGAAAATTACAGACCAATTTCTCTAATGAACCTATATGCTAATGAACCTAGGTTGTGGGAGGTGTGGGAGGTGGGGCATATGGGAATCCCTATAATTTTTGTGTAACATTTATGTAATCTAAGTATCTTTTAAAAAAATTATTATTAAAAAATCTCTAAATATATTTCTTATAATCAGTAATCATTTTATAGATGAAGGAATAATTTTCAGGTATTAACCTCTGTTACAAGCATAATATTCCTAATTGCTTTGGAAGAGCACAATGAACTAAAGAGGTGTAGCATCCATGGTTTTACATTGAGTGAACACAGTTCTCTACTTTGTTGAGTAGGAGAATAGTAATTTTCTGATAGCACCTACTATGCCTGTATTTTAGCCCATGTCAGTGATTTGGAGATCAAAGAGACCTAGTCTTTTGGGATGGGACCCACAGTTTTAACTTTTGTAGTAAATTTTAAGTCAATGGATGTGGTAAGTTGCTACCGGCTTAGAAGTATGGAAGACAGGAGAGTGATTGGAAGAGGAATAATAAAACCTGTAATTCCCTGACTCATAACCTGGTGTTTGGAAAACAGAGAATAATGAAGAAAAACTTTCATTCTGTCCAGACGAGTGTCTCACAGGGAAATGATTGTTCAAGGGTTGGAGCAACAAGAGAGAAAGTTGCTAATGAGCAGATATAAGAATGCTGTAAATATCTCCTTTGCTTACATCCATTATCTTGTGCAACCTTGGGCTGGACAGTACATGGTTGTTTTGGGGGTCCTAAAGTCTGGTTCAGGGACTTATGCCTGACGGTTTCCTGCTGTCTTGTTTGGGCTAGAGCTTTATTCTCCATTACCAACCAGCCAAGAAAGAATTCATACTTCCTGAGACAAACCTTCTTACAGATTCTATCCAGGTGAGTTAGAGAAACCAGTAGATCCTACAGGGAAGAGTGAGGTTGAATGGAAGCCAAGAGCTTTTACTTGAGCTCATCTGGGAGTCAATCCAGCCTAGCCCAGAGCTGAGAGACACTTGCACTTGTTTACCCGCTTGCTCAGTTAATGAAAGTTTTTATTATTATTTTAAAATGGACGTGTCCATTTGAATCAGCAATACAGGGCTCATTCTGGATGATTAAGTGATGGGAATGAAAGCCCATTTAGAAAAGGAAATTGCAGGGATAAAGCAGTTCCAGTAAAAGAAGAATATCTGCACAAGAAGCTTTGCAGTTAAATGGGAATACACAGATGGAATATTAGCAGTGGCAGAATGTGCAGTGAAGCGAAGCATTGCTTTAACATTTCATGTGAGGTATATTTTAGTAATTGACTGAAATGACGGGAATTATCCAATTGAGTTAGATATTTCCTTGCAACAGCATTTCTTAAGACATATATTCTTACACAGAGTATTCATTTAAAAAGTCTACTTTGATTTAATGGGTGGAATGGGATATGCTACAACATTTACTTGGCAATTATTCTTTTATAGATGAAGTTAAGTATAATTTTATTCATTATTTACTGTCACCATTGTGAATTATGTATTCAATTCTTTACTTTTATATACTAGGGCCTAATTTTCTTCTTTATCTTCTTTTTGAAAATAATCTTTCAAATACCTGCAGGTTTTTCTTCAACTTTGCCCTTTGCCATTTAGTTCTTCTATGTCTGTATAGACGTGTTTGGGGGAATGTGTAAACATCTTTTAGTGTTACATATTATGCTTCTCTTATTGTTTTCCACGTTAGAAATTTCTGCTTCCATTGAGTTAATAGATCACCATTTTATACTTATTGCCACCTGTCTTTCACATCTGTTTTCCTTATTGTGCCTTTTGGCCTTTTGTGGTTAGAACTGTCTTTGAAATTGCATCATCTTCTGCCATCATTTGGAAAGTATTTTTTTTCTTTCCATTAGACCACAGGTTGCCTTTATTCTTTTCATAATCTAGAATAGTTTCCAGTATGCAATTGCTGGAAGGTATCCTGAGGAACTGAAATAGGGCTGTTGAATAGAGTCTGAGAGATGCATAAATAAGGCATTTGAGAGTTAGTAGAAAACTGTGCCTTATCTCATTAGTAGTGATAATTATTTACCAAGAGGATGGAGTGATGTTGAGGCTTTCACATGTATGGATTAGGTTTGTTAAACATCTTAAGAGGATGGATGCCATAATGCCTATTATATAGGTAAAAATCTTAAGGTTCAAAGTTTACCTCCTAATATATCACACATATGAGATTCAAAATTAGATTTATCTAATTTCAATAATTTTGCATTTAATATCATTTAAAAAGACTTCAGATGCTTTATCCAGAAAAATCCAAACTTTTCTTTTTAACTTCTTATATATTTCCAATTGTGAAATATTTGTTTATCCCCATTGGCCTTTTTATTCTTGGAGAGTTTGATCTGTTAAGTGTCTTGTCACTGTAAAAATATATCATTACCTTTGTCTTTTGGATGAATCACTTTTTGTTCTATTATTAGTTTTTTGGGCTTCAAGGGATATAACTGGATTTGGACGGCCATCAGAACCAAGAAAGTTTTCCTTCATCAAAGTCTCTCAAGGAATACCTGAGTTTATATCTTTCCTTTTCCTTCAAGTCCTTTTAACTCCTTCCTTTCTCATTATTGAGCATATTTTTATGTTTCTTTAAACAAAGGGCATTAAGAAACCTTAAAAAATGGAGCAACATGTTTACATGTCCAAGGAAGGCTTGTCTGCTGGAATTTCAGAGCACCATTTCTAAATAGTTGGGGAACAGAATATATGGTGTCAGCTTGGATTGTATTTACCCCTGGGATCATCACTGTGACTGGGTGTGAGAAGAGCATGGTGTTAATTTGGCCCTAAGATGCCAAAGTGTGCATTCAGTGTATGTGTGCATGTGTGTGATGTGCACGTTTCATGTGGTGTGACCATTCCTTAGAGCAGGGGCATCTGAGCTCATATATTCCAGTATGTGTCTCCAATAAAACAGAGTTTGTACACATTCATACAAATGGCAGCTGGACTATTTCCATTCCATTTGGTGGGATTGCTTTGCAAGGAAATTAATGAAATCTGAGAAGTCCACCATATGGGTAAAGGGCTCCCTGAGTTTGAAGTTTCAGGAGCAGCAAACCTGCCTTGTTCTTAAACCTTCTATGAATCCATCTCTCTTCACTATACCCTTACTCATTTCTCTGCTACACTGGCCACGTTGTTCAATCTGAAAATCTAAAAAAAGTCATTTTTTAGGGTCTTTTCCCTGAATGTTCTCTCTTCTCACAAACTTCCTCTTATACCCTCATGTGTCCTGCCTTCATTTCCATGAAATGAAATGAAGCCTCTTCAAATTTCACATCCTTTTTGGGTATTTCCTGAAAACTGAGTGAAAAATAGTACGCTCACTTAATGCTGTTTTTACCTGCTTCTTTTTCTTAAAACATCTGTAATCAGATGATTTGTTCTATGATCATGTTTATATTAGCATATAGTCTTTGTTTTCCCCCAGTGTCTTACTTGTTTTCAATTTATTTTCAAAGAAGCTTTATGTTACAGAAAAGCCCCATAGAAAATTTAGGGTATTCCAATATACCCCACCCCCCCCTTTCACATTTTCCCCTATTAATAACATCTTACATGAGTATGGTACATTTGTTACAATTGATGAACAAATATTGAAGCATTGCTACTAATCGTGGTAAATGGTTAACATTATGGTTTACATTTCTCACAATACACTTTTGTAGGCTTTGACAAAATGTATAATGACGTGTATCTGTCCTTGCAAGATCATGCAGAACAATTCCACTGCCCTAATATTGCCCTATGTTCCCCCTATTCTTCCCTGCCCCTCCCCTTGGAATCTATGGTAACCAGGATGTTTGAATTTTTGAAGAATTAGGTTCATAGTTGCATGCATTAATATTCAGGGTTTGACATATTGGTCAATTTTCTTTTCTTTAAAGCACCTTTAATCTGCTGATCTGTAAAATGATTATGTTTTTATTTGCATATATTCTTTCTCTGTCTTCTGAGTTGGGGATTTTGGGTTACAGCACTGCAGACTAATTGTCTCGACTATACTTGTCTCTTAGACACAACTCAATATTTATTTCAAAAATGAATATATTTCTCATAAAATCTGTAGAGTTCATGAATGCTTGAGAAAGGCTGAGATTTGGGTATGTAATTCCTCATCAGAAATAGCACTAGAAATATGCTAAAGGGATGATATCTATATAATAATACAGAGATTAAAATTTTTCACTAAAATGGACCATTTGTAGCATTTCTATTTGGATACTGCTTCTTCTATATGTGAAAACTAGCCAAGTTCCTTTTATATTTCTTGTTAGTCACATCCAACACAAATGAACCAGGAAATGAAACACAAATTTCAGAATTTCTTCTCCTGGGATTTACAGAGGATCCAGAATTACAGCCCCTCCTCTTTAGGCTGTTCCTGTCCATCTACCTGGTCACCTGCCCT
>JAQZBX010025672.1:0-29397 GCA_029593785.1 Cabassous unicinctus | reverse complement strand
GGGGGGGGGGGTGATGTGTGGGAGCCCTGTATGATAAGTTCATGATGTTTACTGAACACTTATAGTTTATGTAAGTTCATGTGTGAATGATATACTTCAATAAATTGTTTAGGAAAAAAAAGGTAAGGATTATGTTTGTAAACCAGCCTGTTCTTCTGGGAGTGATACCCTTTGATTGTATTAGATTCGGCTGAGATGTCTTTGATTAAATTATGTTAAGATTAGGGCTTTGATTTGACCACATCAGTAGGGTGTAGCTCAGGTTAAGTCCCCGCCCCCTTGGTGGGCTGATATAAACAGGAACTCACTCAAGAAGACATAGAAGAAGATACATAGGAAGAGAGAGAGAGAGCTCCATACACACGATAGAGGAGAGAGTTTGATCCTGCGGCCCTGGAAAGAGAGATGAGCCATTCGCCTGATAGTTTGCAGCTGAGCCCAGAAAGAAACAAACCTGTCTACGCCTGCCTACAGCTGATATTGGAAGATGCGTGGGGTTCACGGATCCTTAAGAGGAAGAAGGAAGGAGGGACCAGGCAGAGATCACCTGCCATCTTGCTTCAACATGTGGAAACTGACTTGGGTAAGAAAGTACCTCTTATGGTACCTTGAGTTGGATTCTTTAGGGCCTTGTAACTGTCAGCTTTTACCGCAAATAAATATTCTTTATAAAAGCCAAAAGAATTCTGGTACTTTGCGTCAGTACCCCTTTGGCTGACTAATATAGAAACATATTATCCTTTAAGATTGAAAAAAATAATCTCCAGAATTTTATATTTCCATACATGAAATAAAATATCCTAATACCTAATGAGTGTGGTCAAAATCTAAAATATTTCATCGGTGGATCACTGAGCTTATAATTAGTTAGAGGTGTCCTCACCTTTAACCCATACCAGCCTCAATGAAATAGATTTAAAAACTTTTTCAGATAAGTTATAGGTCAATAATATAAAGATATATTTGGAAGCAATTAAAACTATATTAACAAAATATAATAATGGGAACTAAGCTAACTAATTATACACCCAGACCAAATAAAGATAGCTATATATGGATGTTAAAAATCCATAAGACTGTGAAACTGCTTGATAACCTTATCAGTTTCCTTTGCTTTTCCAATTTCCCAGTAAGAAATATACAATGAATTCCTAAATTCCCTATGAACATGTCATTGTGTTGCCATTCATATTAACTTTAAAAATTAGACTCCAAAAATATATATAGCTAAATTATCAGACAAAGTTTCTTCACATGTCCATGGTGAAAAGAGCACCAGTTATGGAACACCCATTTCCTGGATGTGAGAGTTGGGTTTATACTTGTTTAGAAGAAAGAGCCAATGGTACTGGTGTTTTCTCTGTAGCAACCCAGGGCCTTTTATCTCTTCCTCCTGGAGCCTGTGTTGTTAGTAGTGGATTCTAAGTAAAGATACAAGTACAGTTGATAGGACATCTGCCAGACCTGAGTTTTAATGTCACCTCTATTTCTAGTTGGGCAAACCTGCACACGTAACTTTTCTTCTCTGAGGATAGTGTTAGATCCACTATCATCTTTTACATACCATTAGTAACTTTTCCCATGGGGTAGGGAAGGCATCATGATAGCATGTATGGTTATGACTATGTTTTATAACTAAATATGGATGAGAAATGGCTCTAAATAGTCTCAAGCTCCAGAAGTGATGCTTCTAGTTCTTTTTGTGTGGCTGAGAGTTGTATGATTTTAAAATGATCTCTTCGATAACATCAACATTGATTGGAAAACCTTTTTTTATAACAGAATACCAATATATTAATTTACAATAAAATATATACATCAAGTTAATAAGCCACATTGGCTGATTGCTGTCTTTTCTCCCTGTAGGTATAGATGTAGATACAGATATATAGATGTAGATATAAGCTAAAACTTTAAGCCAAAGTACTATGTATTAGGTTACATGGAAATGCTAGATAATAATTGTGTAAATGCTATGCTGACTTTACATTATCTGGAAGCAAGATTGAATTTCAGCGAAATTCTCCATATTTGGTTCTAAAAAATCATGAATACCTGATGGCACATAAGTTCTTCTCTCTTTGAAAGGGAATACAGTATTTTTACTTAGGAGTGAATATTATTTCTCAGTGTTTGCATGTAAGAATTACTCCTCAAAATGTTTCTTTCTGGCATAAGCTGGCAGACTTATATAGAAAGATGACTATCAATGAAAACAGAAACACCATAATAATGGGTTCTGGGTTATAAGACTAAGAACCTGGGAATCAAGCCCAGTTCAACATTTTCAGTAATGGAATGCTCACTTGTATCTCATGTCTATGAGGAGATGGTGGAAAATGAGGAAATGAAAGGGAATCTTATCTGGTTCTCTGCCCATTTAGTTCATCGTTGCACTAAAAAGTGATATAAATTCACAGTTCTCCTATAAGGGTATGTAAAGATGTGGAGTTCTTAGGGGGAAAATGTTATATCCAAACTAGAAGCTGCAATATGGGTCAAATAAATATAAATGGGAATGATAAGTGCTGGGGGAAAAGTCTTAGACTGGGAAAAGTCTAGGGGTACAAGATATTGGAACTGTGGCAATAAGGAAAGCTATAATCACATTTCATTCGAATATTTACTAGTTGGAAGGATTTTTAAGAGGATGAAATGGCTATCCATATGTTTAATTTATATTCTAATATTTGAAATGCTTCTTTTGAGTATATTTTTCCAATTTTTAAAACAGAGAACAAGATGGCTAAAATCGCTCCCAATTATAATAAATGAAAAATCTTCATTATATGAAAATAATCACAGTGCCCATTTGAAGGTCAAGGATATTTAACTCAGAGTTAGGAAATGCACACTGAAATGCTGATTCCTCTTGTTCCCTTCCACATAAGTTTATAACTGATCTCAGTGCAAGAAGTCTGAGAAGACTGTTTCAGTGACATTTCTCTTTAGTAATGCTCTGTATTTAAAAAGTTCATTTTTTAAAAGCTTCTATGTCCTGATTAAGTAGACACTGTAGAAGATCACACAAATTGAAAAATACTACCTCATGATATATTGTCTTATTGGTAGATCTAATGTAATGGAGTTTATATATCTCAGGCTATGTAATAGGTTTTTTTTGGAGGTACCAGGGCTGGGGATTAAACCTGGGACCTCATATGTGGGAAGGTGGCACTCAACCAATGAGCTACACCAGCTCCCCTATAGTAGTTTTAAATATGAAAAATATTTTCATTGAATTCGCATTATAGCATTTCCTGGATTTTTAAATGCTTACTGGTTTCCAAAATGCAGTTTTAATGTTGAAAGATAAAATTTCTGGATTCTGGAAGAGTTTAAATACCCAGTACACACAATGTGTTTTAAATCATCTCCCTTTGACAGCTAACCTACCAAATATTTAGACTTTATCAGAAACTTTTGCATGTGAAATTAGGGCAGGGACTCTTTCCGATGAATTTTTAAAAATCTCAGCTTTATTGGCTAAATTTAAGAGTCTTGAGATCTGTAAATGAAGGAGAATTATATATTATAAATGGTCATGAAGAAAAAGCACATTTCTTATTAATTAAAATAATTTTAACTCAGGATAAAATGACTGAATTTCTTGGTGCTGTGTCCTGTAAATTATAGGATTAAAGTGTGGAATGATATTAGAAGGGCATTAGCTGAGTCAGTGCTTAGGGAGCATTTGGAGAACCTTGGACTTTGAGTGCCACAGACGTTGAGAAAAGCAGTTTGACTCATATAGTACAATATGGAGAAATAATGCAAACAATATTGTTACAGGGGATGTTTCCCTTTTTATTAAACCTTAATATATAACTTATATGTGGTTACTTCTTCAAACAAACAGCCAGAACAGTAATTTTAACGATGCGAAAACTGATAAAGAAAATGAAAGGAAGACAAAAAAAGAACAAAGGACTAGAGCAAGGGAGAATCCCTCAAATTGCAAGTTCCTCCAAGGGCAGATATAAATGATGAGATTTGTTTCCTTTTCCACTCTACCAAATGTAATTATAAACCTTTCGTTCTGTATTTTACAGTTAAGATTTTAAACTCTGAAAATCTCAACACATCTTTACTCTTATCATTGCCACATGGTCATTTTATAGAAGGACTATTTCTCACTCACACAAACCAGAGGGGGAGGAAGGGAAAAGGTTGATTTAAATACCCTAACACAAAATTTACTGTGGATTTAAAATCTCTGAACTACGGTTGCATTAACTACTGGTGGCTGCTTTACTGCCTTTAAAACATGCATATATAATTGGATACTGTAATGCTTTGCGGGTAAAATAAATACCAACTCACACTAAAATAAATATTCTGCATGATGAAGTTCATGTAGACATAAATTAATCATTTACCAGTTAACCAATATGCACAGGAAAGAAATAGATCACTTATTAAAGGTTGCCTCATCTATAAAATGGGGAAAATAAAATGCTGATATATTTTATAGTGGTGCTGTGAGGTAAAATGCATAAAATTATTGCAAAGCAGTTTATAAACCATAAAAAGCAGTATGAACATTAAATTAATAACATTTGTACTAATTCAGATTCAACACCCTCTGCATTAAATATATCTTTTTGCCTCTTGAAGCATACACAAAACCAAGCTGACGCTTTTTACTTATTTTTTTTTATGGTGTCTTCAGAATTCTGCAAAGCACCGCGGAAGTTCTTGGTTATATTAAAAACTTTTCAGTGTGCTCACACCCACCATTTCTAAGACAAAGCTCTTGGCTGTCCCCATCCCCAACCCCATTTTTAAAGCCCCCTCCCAAAGGGATTCCTGTCTTTCACTTGTATATGCATAGCATTCAGGAAGGGAACATGGGTTTGAATTTTTTAATTGGGCTTTTATTAAAGTGCTCTGTACTTTGATGTATTCTAAATTACAGACCGAAAGTAGAAAATAATGTTAATTTGCAGGGGGTGGGGCAGCTATGTTGGGTCTCTGCTTACTGCATCAGTGATCTGCATTGTAAACATTCTGTGCTGAGAGAAGAGCAAGGCAGTCAGGCAGTGGGGTCTCAAGGCCATCATGCTGCCCAACTGTGTGGGCTTTTGGGATAACTCAAGCTTCTGCTTCTCAGCTTGCTTACAGAAACATTCAAGGGCACAAGGGAGAACTAAGCAGCAAACAACATACTTCCTTTCTTCTTCCTCTTCCTCTTCTTTTTTTAAACGGAGTCTTATTTGGAAGACCTACTTGTAGAAAACCTGTAATCCACTCAGCACCTTTTTTTTTTTTTTTTTAACACTGTCACTGTCCCTTTGACTCTCAATGATAAAACACATAAGACATTTCTCTACTCACTTCCTTTTATAGAGGCCATTAATATAGAAATACCTCCTCTTCCTGCACTATGAAATGATAAATGGCTGGCTGGAGATGTCTGAAATATTGCCAAATCTCCCCTATGTAGCATGTGTCACCAGCGATAATAAACAGTGACTAATCCTTGGTCTTGAACTGCATTTATGGCTTTCTTGTCACCAGGAAGTAGGTATTTTCTTGAATCAGGTTATGCTAGGAACATGTGTGCTAGGAAAATAATCCTTATGTTTTCTTTCATTTAACTGTTTATAGAGATTGGCATTTCCATCTGTGTCTACTTCTTTTTGTATCAGGATTAGCTCCAGGAGTGTTCTGACCAGGAGTCTAACTTATCTCAGTCAATTTATCATTTTGGTGATAACAGTTTCATTGTCCAGTAGAAAAGTTATGGGAGAAGGAAAATGACTAAAATGTAAACTTATTACATTTCAGAACCTATCATGGGTCAAAAGGAAAACAAGTGAAACTGTTCCTTCAGTCTCCTAAATCCAAATGGTGGTGGTGATGAGGACTCAATGTTTTCCCAAAGGAAATATAATAAAGGCAGAACACCAGAATATAAAACTAATAGAAAATAAAATAAGGCCTTGAGGGAAACAAATAAAGGTCAATAAGGGTGCAATTATATGTTGATTCAATTTAACAAATATGTATTGCATACCTGCTGGGTACCAGGCACTGGAGTAGGTGCTTGGAATACAGCAAAGACCAACAAAAATTGCCGCCTTCGTGGAGCTAACATTTTAGTGGATGGAGACAGACAATAAATAATAAATTATATAATTTATCAGAAGGTGGCAAGCATCATGGAGAGAAACACATCAGAGGAGGGAAAAGGGGAGTGTGTAGGGAGGGGTTGTATTTTTTAAAGAGTGATCAGTGAAGGCCTTATTGAGAAGATGGCATCTGAGCAAAGACTTGAAGGATGTGCTAAAGCAAGTCATGTGGATTCCTGGGGAAAGAGTGTCCCAGGCAAAGGAAATAGCAAGTGCAAAGGCCTTGAGGCAAGAACACACCTGGGGTGTTGGCAGAGCTGTAAGTAGGCCAGAGTGGCTGGAGTGGAGTGAATCGTGTGGGGTAGGGAGGGGTAGGGGTATGAGGTCAGGGAGGTCATGGTGGGCTGAGCATTTACCACATCAAGTGCCATTTTGAGTCTCTGGATTTTACTCTTGAGTGAAATGGGCAGCCACTTGAGGGTTTTGAGCTGAGGAGGAAAATGATTTGACTTACTCTTTATTGAAAATACACTGTAGGGGGCAAGGGAGAAGCACGGAGACCAATGAAATTAATCAAAATTATAAGTCCAACGCTCCTCTATGCATAAGTTTAATAAATATGAGCCTGAAATCAATGACAGACAAGAGTTCAAAATTAGATGCAAAAACACTGAAGCTGCAACCACACAAAGCTAAAACTGGTTGGAAAAGACAATTCAAGAAAGGAACCATTTTCATTTCTACAGCACCAATTGGTAAATTTGAGTACATTTTTAACTATGGTTATAAATATACAATGATGAAAAAAAAACTATTAGGAACTTTGAATATCTATTGCTAAGGAATAGATTAAAATTTTCCCTCATAATGGTTCCTGAGGAGAGTGTACCCAGACAGAAACATTTTTAAGGCTCTTGATGTGCTCTGCTAAATTGTTCTGGTCCTTAAAAGGGTATTCTCAGTGCTTGGAAAGGCTCACGACAACCTTGTTATTATAATCAATACCTATAATAATTACATAGGTGAAAAAGCATCTACTTTACATTTCTTTAAATGCTGGTGAGGGTGAACATTTTCCCACATGTTTATTAACTGCATCTTTTTTTTTCTTCTTTTAGTGAATTGTCTGTTCCTAACCTTTACTTATTGAAGTATTAATGTTTTTGTTTTTTTTTTCTTGTGGGTTTGAGTCAGCTTTACACATGGAAAAAAAATTTCCTTCCTTATAATGGCCTGGCTTGTGGTAGTTAAAAGAGTGCCTGTTATGGTGAGATGGTTTCCTCAGGTACCTTTCATTCCTTTGCTTCTCAGGAATTGGAAGTTGGGGAAACTGAAGCAGTTAAGAAAGTGTACCACCAAGAAAAATAAAGGGAATTATATCCTGGATTAATTGTAAGTGTATTTATTTTCAAACTTAAAACATATGAATGATTGGAACACACAAAAAAGGTCTACTATAGAGAATAGAGAAAACAGAAAAATAAAAACCTGATGAAAAAAGAATTTAACCCTCCTGGAGTCATAATGATTAGGTTATGAAAGCGAGCTCCCACCATCTCTCCTGGGAAGTTTAGTCTTAGAACAAATTGGAGTTGAAGAAGTGTCAAAATTCACAGTAGGGGCACCCACTCAGCACCACTTCCTTCTCTAAAGTAGGTTACTGCATTCACCTGGGAAAGTTTCTATTGAATTATAATTAGGTGTCTAATTAAAAAGTGGATTATCAACTATATTAAAATATGCCAGATAAGATGTGTACATTATTCATCTTTAATTTCAGAAATCTATCATTTCCTTTAAAATTTTTCACTGGGAAATTCCATGTATAATATGTAAGTTTCCCTTTTTTATGTTGAAATCAATTTTATTGAAGTAAGTCTAGGGTTTTTGTTTGAGATAATGGATATAATTTGAGCTTTCTATGTTAAAAACAAGTTCCCAAATATCATATATTCTTTACAGTGAGAACTAGTGGCCATGATAGCATCTCTAAGGCAATCAATGCAAGTTCCCCAAAAGAATCACTGATGAGTCAACAAAATAATGATGATGAAAATAACTGCTACCTATTATTCACTGCTATTATATGACAAATGCTTTATGTGTCATTTCATTTTCTCAACAACCCTATCAGGTAGTTTTATGCCCATTAAACAGATAAACTGAGCTCAGAAATATTCGGCAAATTATTCAAGGTCACACAGCTTGAAGGTTATAAAGCTGAAATTCAAACTCAGGTCTGTTTGACCTCAAAACTCATGCTTAATGTTAAAACTACTTTGTTGCATTCAACTGGTTTTGAAATTGATAATATTCACGAAACATATAATCAGTTAATTAGGATCTTATATTAACTAGAAGGCCATGTTTTCTAGCCATCTGTCCAAATATCTGTTTATTTTATAAAGTAAAACCATGCTCATCAGAAGATTCCTGAGCCATTACTAACAGCAGAAGTTAAAAAGTAACAGTTACTAGATTGTAAGTTACCTTTTATTTGACTTTTCCTAGTTCTTCTAATTTCTCAGAAGATACAAATTAAATGATGGCTTATGATCCTTGGTACAATCCTACCTACAAGCTGCTAGAATAGTCAAGTATTAAGTGGGTCAGTCCGTTCCTAAAGGCACCTGAAAATTGGCCACCCCAAGTAGATGACTTAGCAGATAGCTATAATCAAGTTTACTGGGATGGGCTTACTGAATTGCTTATAGTACTCAGTCCTGATACAAGCTGGTGATTTGGAGTTCCTTCTCAAATACACAACAACAACAACTTAAATGAAAAATTTTTGCGTGCCTACTGTGTTTCAGACACTGTGCTCATTACATACAACTATTTCACTTTTTTCAGCCTTGGTGCTCTTGACCTTTTGAGTCAGATGATTCTTTGTTCTGGGCTGTCCTGTGTGTTGTAGGATATATAGCAGCACCTCTGGCCTCTACTCACTAGATACCAGTAGCAACACCCCTGTCTCCACTTATGGCAGCCAAAATATCTCTAGACATTGTTGAATATCTCTTGGGGGGTGGAGAGAGATTGTCCTCATTGAAAATCTCAAAAACTTGAGGTAGGTATTATTAGACTAATTTCTCTGATGAGGAAACTGTGGCTTGGAGAGGTTTAAGTAAAATGCCTAAGGTCTCACAGTTAGTAAATGACAGAGCTGGAATGCACCTAGATGCTTATCATGATGTTATGCTGTGGTTGAAATTCAGATGTGAAGATCTGCCCTTCTTTCCTGCCCTCTGCATATCTTATCATGGAAAGGAGGGGGCACTGAGAGGGTAGAGAAGGTGCACATGAGGTATTGCGTAGACTTTTATTGTACTATGGTCTTTTATTCAACAGATTAATTCCATTTTAATTGGAATTCTGGAAATTAATGAAAAAATATTACAAGTGTTAGATGGTCTATTCTCAGGGTTCTTGAATCTGTTTGATTTAATTCTAACCAATTAGCATGCCATTATGGAGGAATATTACGTTGAGAATCAATACTACACTAAACACTCATATTTTATTCAGTATTAAAAATTTATACAAGTGGTAATACAAGTGCTTTATTTTTGCTTTCTCTAAATGAGAAGAAATGCTTCCTTAGGGCAATCCCAGCTACAAAGAAGATGATATCTGCTTCGTAGACTATTGGTATTATGCTTTACATAGATCATTGCTTAAATGAATCATTAAGATTTAATTGAATGAAATTTGTTTATTTTATTTTATTATAAGGTGTATAAGTTTTCCAGGGTATCAAATTTATTTCCTTTTTATACCTATAATTTAATCCCTTGTTAAGATGATAACAAAAGTATACTATTGTCCAATACTGCTAAAAAGAACCAAATAATTGTCATACTTTTCTTAATTTTAGTATATTATTTCTCTTCCTCCTGTCCCCCACTTGAATACTTTACCTTTTCCTATGTGTGTTAATTTTTTTTTTTTTTTTTGGTTAGGTTCAATTTGATTAGACTTGAGTTTGAAAATAAATGTATTAAAATTGTGCATTTTATTTCTTCCTTGCAAGGGGGAACTAAACATTTATTAAGCATCTGCTAACGGACATATAAAAACCACCTAGAGATAGTTCAGTTATATATGATTTCAAAATTGGATTTCAAATCTACATTCTAAATTGTGTCCCTGCTTGCCTTTTCTGGTGTCTGGCCTTGCTGTGCTCTTTGATTTTGGACTGTTGGGCCAACTGCTTGGACCCTGTGGATCTTCCTGGCCCCTCCCTCTGTCTGGCCTATCTCTCTGTTTCTTTTACCCTCCTAACTTCAGTGTCTTTTTCAAGTTTCCTAGAGTAGCACTGAAAGATTTCCACAGTTTGAATTTAATGAAGACATAACTTTAATCACTCATGTACTTCAGTTCCCAACTTCTCAGTCAAATATTTGAAAACTATACCAAAAATACACCACTTAAATCATCCCTAAATTTGTGAATTATTATATTCTGTTCCACATTATCAGAATTAGAAAAGTTTTGTTTCATATTTTTGTGATCTCCCAACAGGATTAGCAAGATCAATCAGTTAATATGCCCCTACCTTGAAAAATGTACTGTGAGAAAAGGTTGCTTATAATTCTAAAGGCATGTTAGAAGTTAAAAACTACCATGCAAAATCAAAGCAAAAAAAAAAAAAAAATCACTGAATAAATTAAACTAACGGAAAAATTAGACATTTGAGATACATTCAGCATAGTAATCACCATTACAAATAGGAAGATTTAAACTAAAAAAGTAACATTTAAAGGGTTGACTTTTCTCAAATATTGATTGGGTTTCATTAATAAGTGTTTTATGCATATGGCTATTCTGAAAGTTCCTTTAAAATCGAAAGACTTATGCTTTAATGAGAGCTATTATTACATGAGCATATTTGAATCTAGTTTATGAAAAATAGGACTTGAGAATTTAAAACATGTGCATAAAATGCAAATGGATTTAATTAACTGAAAACCCATAAGACAGAACTTCCTCAAATAAGCAATTACTTTGGGGACTAATAGTGTAAATAGGATCCCGATTCATTAGCGCAAATACCCATATGAGAGAAGGATCGGCAAATTTTATTCTTTAAGTTATTTATGCACACATGTTAATACCTCATTAATTTGGGGCTTCAATAAATTTAAAATCTTTTGATAATTTGTTCATGAGCTGTGCTGATGTTTACCTTTGCTTTGCAAATCCTTTATGGCTAGATAATATATATTTTAAACATTTATTTTCAAACTTATGTACACTTTTTAGACAGAGAATAAACAATTTTCAAGGAACCTCAGGCACTTTACAAGCCCCTACATACATCCAATCTATATGCTAATAACAAAATGTTCGTGTGATTTGTTATATCAGGTCTCCTTAAGGATTTCTACATCTTAATGCTTTGTTGAAGTTACTATATGAAGTTTAAAATAATAAAAGCCACATTCGTTTAAAAGTTACCTATAATTCAGCCATCCCACAAATTCAGATATGTTCACCTCCCTAATTCACTATGATAAATGAAATTTCAAAAATGCACATATAGAGGGAGTTTTTCTTTTAAATTTGCATTGGAACATATAAACAGAATAAAATAAAATGAAGAGCAAAAATAAAAGTCTTGAATCATTGCATGTCCTTTAGGCATAATACTATTGTAGAGGAACGCAATAATATTGCCTTTTCTTCAAAAGCAGATTTCACTCACTTGGGATGACTTCAGTTCTAATCACTTGCAAAGTGATAATTTTTTCCAATTAAAGACGGTCAGTGACCAGGACAAAAGGGGCAGATGCTCCAAAGCAGGGCATTTGGGAAGAAGGGAATCGCAGAAGTGCTATTGCACAGCAAACTGGCCATTTCTAAATCTTCCTTGTATGTGGCCATGACTTTTCAGAGTTCAAGTGTCAATTTTCTGGACAAAATTCTACTCTTTGATTTTTAAAGCATGTATAAATTGGGTAGAAAAGTTATGTTATTTTTATGATCAAAACTGAGATTGAGGTCAAAGTGACTGGAAATCTAAACCAAATAAAACATACTAAACTAGAATTTATAAAAGCCACAATTGAACTCAAATGGAATATTCCCATTTTTAAAATGAAACTTTCTGAAGACAAATCACTCATAAGTCATGCCATCCTCATACAAGAAGCATTCCCATTTCTTTGGTAAATATTGTGAGAAAAGTATTATAAAGAGAGGAAGATCAATTCTATTACCCAAATTAGAATTTACTTACCATAACAAAGAGGAAAATAAACTTCAATTCCATTTTCATAACTTAAGAACTGTCGATGAAAAGAGGCCTCTTTTCTGTACTCTTGAGGGTTCTAAAACCTGGGAAGGAAATATAAGGATGGGATATTGCATCATTAAGAAGAAAACTGCTCCAACATTAATAGTTACTTATGTCAGTAGTTATTTCTTTTCAGAAGGAGAGCTATCCCAGCCCATTATACGTCATTCACAAATCTCCCAGCTGTCCACAGGAGTTTGAGGAAGAAAGATTGAAATGACTACTGCTTTTTGAGGCAGGACACCTGGGGTCAAATCATACTCGCAGTACTTGTCTCAGTGAACTTTAAGTCTTTAACTTCACTGAGGCTTAGTGGGAGTAAGTAATAATACTAGCTATTCAATGGGACTGTTCTGATGACAAATCTGATGACATGTAAAGATACTTAGTAAACACTGAAAATGTTCTTTATGGCTTAACTTTTTACCAAAATGACTTGAGGTGGTTCTCCCCAGAATTTTTTTAAATGAAATATGAATGAAAATAAAATAGGTTTGAGAGGGTAAAAGGAGGAAGTATATGTGCTACCCATATTGGTCAACACAGTTGAAGTAACTGAAGTTATAATTTGGAGTTGAATGATTTGGTAACTTGGATAAAAATGAAACAATTTCTTGTATAACTCCTATTTTATAAAGATAAAACACTTCACTTCCTTGAAAGAAACCAAGTATTTTCTCCTCCTGATATGAAATTCAAAGAAAATTTTCATGTAAAACATGATATAGGGACATTGAGATACAATGGACTATTTTATTTAACAAGAGTAATACTGACTATCTACTGTGAAAACTTAAGGGCAAACAGTACTTTTGCTTGGAGGTGGAAATTGTTGCTGTAATAGTGATATTTCAGATATTATTTCTCTAGACCAGGGGTTCTTAACCTTTTTTGTTCCATGGACCCCTTTGCTAAGTCCACACTGTACTGTATATTATTTAATAAATATATCATACCTGCACCAACACATCCCCACAAGAATGGTGTTTTGAATTTCAGTTCAAGCTTATGGAACCCTTGTTAAGAACCCCTGCTCTAGACAAACCTGAAACTTAAGTTTGGAAAATCCTGAAGATAAACCCAATGCCTTCCAACTGACAAATCATCCAGCTATCCTCCTTTGCTGTGCCTCCCTAACAAACACACAAGGAGCTAATTCTTTACTTAAATCATTTTCTTAATAGTAAGGAGGATTTTCTGAAGGAAGTCACTGGTTACCAGTGACTCCAGGCAAGTTGTCTAGGCACACTGTGCAAAGATGAATGAATTGTGGACCCAATTATGACACAGTACTGATAACTGTATAGCCCATTTCGTTGCGTCATTCCAGAGGGGAAGGGAAAGGGAAATAATACAACCAAATGATTATAAAAATGAAACAAATCACAACATGAGGCCATTTCCTTGAAATTTACTTCCCCGCCCCCCAGGCTTCCATGACATCTCACTTTGTATATTCAGGAAACTCCTTTCAATTTTCCTTTTCTGGAGTCTTCTGCCTCTCTTTGAATGTGGGCCATCCCAAGGCCTTCTACATGGCATCAACTTCAGCTTAGAGGATATCTTTAATGGTGCTTTTCTAGGCTAGATCCTCATCCCCATTATCTTAGTTTGCCACAGGCTGCCGATGCAAATTACCAGAAATGTGTTGGCTTTTATAAAGGGGATTTATTTGGAGTAATAGCTTATAGTTCAGAGGCCATGAAACATCCAAATCAGGGCATCAGCAGAGATGCTTTCGCAAGGTCCTGCCACGTGGCGAAGCAAGATGGCCGAGGTCTCTGTCTTCCCCTCCAGAATCTACCGTCTCCTGGAGCTTAGCTGTGGGCAACCAGGCATAGGGCTTGTCTCTTTCTGGGCCTCGTTTCTCAGTCTCTCAGGGTTTCCCTGCCTTTCTGCAGCTGTAGGTGAACCCAGAGTCCTCTCTCACATGGCAGAATCAAATACGGCAACTTCCTTTCTCTCTGTGTCTCCGTTTATATAAGATCCAGCAAAAGGTCGGAGACTTAACCAGAGTCATGACTCACTGATGTAGTCCAATCAAAAGCATCTTCAAACTGTCACACCCATCTTCTCTTGAATTTGCTTTTCTTTCTCTACACCTTACCTAAAATCAATGGCATCATCACTCTTCCTGGCTGGAATACTTAGCATCATCTTTATCCTCCTCCTTTATCACTGTACCTCCCTCTAACACACATAAGCAAATGATTATGGCCACTTTGTGCACAGAAACCTCTATTTCCACCTTTACATGTCCAAGGCCACTATCATATATTTCAGAAACTGCTTCCATAAATAGGCAAAACTAAAGTGTTGCATAAATTGTTTTCTCTCAGTTACATTCCAAATATAGACCCCCCAAAACATGAAACAAAAAATTTTCAAATTGGAATAGTATCAGTTATGAATGCAGTCTTGTAATAATGAGAGTAAAAACATTGCACAATGAAATAAGAAATGACATCTGATTTCGATTTAACACAAAGGGGAGAAACACATTCCAGTTAAGAATGACAAATAAAGCTGTCAATGTGATCCATTTATAGCCCTTCGGAGAATGCCACAAATCCACATAATGTTCTGAGAAGCTAGTTATTTTGTATTTGTTCTCTCAAAGAAAGAAGGTGTAGAAGTCCCCGATGGATTCCTATCCAAGGAAACTAAGGCTAGTTAGAACAGGTTGCATTAGTCAAGGTTCTAGGTGCAGGCCCCTTAAAGGAGAGAATGAGCTCTTCAGTTGTTTTATTTAAATAGTGCACAACAAAAATTACAGCAAGCCATAAAATCTTAATTATGAAATCCAAAGTGCTAGTCATTTTTCAGCATTTTATTCTGGGTTATTTCAGGATCAGGTAAAAGGGTACGTGCCAAAAACAAAGCAGGAGAAATATAATCTCTACATTCCTTATTCCTTATTATAATACTCAAGATTCTTTCTTTCAAGAAATGGTTTGCTATTAAATACATATAATATAGTCATATAAATATAAAATATGACCCACTGCATGGCATAACTGATCATTTTTTTGCTCATTTGCATTGGCTGCTAAAAAACTGAGAACAAAATTTGTTATTTTCTAGCAAGAGTGTTGAATTTCATGGCATAAATTTTGAGCATGAATCTCTCTCTTGGCCCCATCTTATGTTCTTATCCTTATTTCTTGCTTTGACTCATTTTTTTTCTTACCTATTTGAAATATACTTTATATTTCTGCAGAGTATGTATGTTTATTAGCCTTTCTCTGTAAGCCTTAAATCCTTCCAAATGTATAAATAAAATATGTAACACTTTATAGCCTTTTTTTTTTCCTTTGGAGGGTTGCAAAATTTTCCCAAGGTAACATATAATTTATTACCATAAAAGTGTGAACAATAAGACACTGGTATTCATAATGATTGCATTCTTTTTGTGATATTTAATTCAATATTCCAATTTGAGTGAATATATATTTCTTAATAATTTTACATACACATTTAAAGCCTAGATTCTTAACCTGAGGTGCTTGGTCTCGCTCAAGTTTTATGCAAAATTTTGTGCATGTAAATTTTTATTAGCAAGGAATTTCATAATTTTAATCCAATTCTGAAAGGTGAATTTGACTCAATTAAAAATTACTGCTTTCCAGTATAATAAGCTCAAAAGACCAGATCTCAGTCTTTAGCCATTCAACCAACTGATAAAATATATGTTAAGCACCTACTAAGTACCTGGCACTGTAATAGGTACTAGGAAAACAGTAGTTATCATATAGACTTGATCTGTGACCTTAGAGTCCTTATAGTGAGGGTAAGGATTAGACCAAAAGGGGTGAACTAATCAGCTGGTAATGCACTTTAACAAATAAAACAGTGATGTAATAAAAAGTGAATGAAATTGGGTGGTCAGGGTAGACCTCTCTGAGGAGGTGACATCTAACCGAGTCCAGCAAGAGCTGAGGGAAGAGCATTCCGGGAAGAGGAATCTAACTTTTTAAAGTTGGATTTCCTAATATGAGGAAAAGGTATCTTCAGAAAAAGACTACAATGTATTTTATTGAAAATTCAATTCATTCAGTAAATATGTGAGTCTACTATATAAATATAAATAAGGCATGTGGGACATGCCCTGAAGGTGCTTAAACAGACCAAATAAAATAAAACTGCCATTTTTGTAAATATAATATACCTTAAACCAATCCAATATTGTTCAGTATATAGTTCTTTGAGCCAAGTAAATTTTAGGACCTAGACTCTTTAATGTAAAGTTTTCAGAAAGACACCAATTACCCTTTTAAAGTTGAAGATAGATGAGTAGGAAGGAGAAAGAAACACATAATGAAAATTGAGGTTAAAAATTCTTAGAAATAAGAAGACTGTACTTGATGGTTTAAAAAACTCCCTGAACAGGCCTGGCTGTATAAATCAATAAATGTAAGATATGCCTAAAGATCTTCAGTACCTCCCACATTAATAAATGTTTTCTTGAATTAAACTATTTATGAGTATAATAAAGAAATAATATATTGATAAGATGACACAGAAGTCACAGAATTCTAGGTGATGCTTATTGTGTACCAGACCCCACGCTGAGGACTCTGTGTACATTGTATACTGTATGCCCTTGTGTAATTTTCACCACAACTCTGAGGTCGGGACTATTATTAGTTCTGTTTTACAAGACACTGATGTTTAGAGAAGTCAAGTCAGGGTTGCAGAGCTAGTCAGAAGAACCTTTAGGGATTGGAAACCAAGGAGTCTGATCCCTGAGCCTACAGGATACCATCTCCAGCTTTATCCGGGTGCTCTGTCACCCACACGAAGGAAGCTCGGTTGCTTTGTGAATTATCCCTGATAAACTCATTTCACCTTGCTGTTTAAAAGGCTTTGGGAAGCAACATTCTGAGTGATTAGTGTGAGCTTATCATGTACAAATTAATATAAATTTGAGCCTAAACAAAACAAGTCAGATGGCAAATCTGTTAAGGATAACATGTACAATTTTTTTAAAAGTTTACTTAACTTTGGATCATAATAAATTATTTTGATTATTCAAAAGATTTCCTCTCTCTGGAGAAACAATGGAAGATTGAATGTACTTATTTCAAAATTCTCAGTGATAAGTACAAACATTATTTTGCTAACTTGTTCCTGCCCTGTTTTTGATAATGAAATTTCACTTTGGGGAAGGGAAGATTTTTAAGCTTTGTTGAAATCTAGATGTTAAACAATCATTTCCCTCTACCTTCACTCCCCAAAACCATTCTTTCAGGCTGCTGAGAGACTAATCCCCCTTCAATAAAAACTGTGGTGTAGTAGTAGCAGCAGCAGCTGTGGTGGTACTAGTTATCATTAATTGAATATTAACGCCATATCACACACTGTGCCAAGCACTGCACAACTTCATTTTATCCTCACAACAACACTATTAAGGGCCTTTATTATTCTCAATTCACTACTCAGGAGACGGAGGCTCATGGAAGTTGCCAATGCATCAAAGGCCTCCCACTTCATAAATGGAGGAGCGTGTACCAGTCCTGTGCTCCTTACAACTTCCCCATACTACCTCCCTTTGTTTGATCATGTTCTCTTCCCTAACTGACTCATCTCTGAGGACACTCTCATTTTCCAGCATAGGCAGTCTAAACCTTTTAGAATTCAAAGCTTTCCACAATCTGGACTTTTAAAAAACCTGCACAAGCTAATTTCTCAGCACTTCATCCTAAATAGCCTCAGGTTTAAGGGAACCTGAAGTAACCTGCCTCCTCTCAAAGCCTTAGCTATCTGGCTCCTCAACAGTTGCCAAAGCTTCCCCCTCCACCACTCCACCATCAACAAAGTTCTGCTTTTAAAGGCCCATACCAAATTCTACTTTTCCAAGGCATAGACTGAGCCCACCTAGCTCTCCTAGCCCAGAGTGAGTGGCCTAGAATGCCTGCCTCTGCCCTCTTCCATTGGAGATAATCCTGGCATCCAAAGTTGCTTCTGCAGCCCAAAATTCATGAAATAGTATGAGAGTATGTTGGAATGTGCCACTGGGTTCCAGAATTTTTACCAGTTTCCCAAAACTTAACCTCTCAGCTTCCCACAGTTCTGGAATATAATGATATTAAATGCTAATGCTCACTAAGTAGGGTTGCCCAATTTAGCAAATAAAAATATTGTATGGGACATTCTTATACTAAAACATGATCTGTTGTGTACCTGAAATTCAAATTTAACTGCATATCCTGTATTTTATCTGCAACCTTGACCGTGAATGTTTTGTGGTAATTAATCTTATCTCTCAACTGCACAAAACATCTTGAGGGCAGGGGACTTTAGTATTTCCCTTCAGAAAATAAAATAACACTGAACTCTTATTGATACTTACTGATTCATTTTTCTGGTACAAGACAAGCATTTTAGGACATTCTTTCATTTTGGACCAATATCAAACCCAGTAGCTATTTCATGATTAAGCAACTGGATACACACACACATATGTTTATATATATGACTTTTGCAAGAAGGAAACAAATGCTTATCATATCTGGTAGACCAATTCTGATAATATCTAGTTTCAAACACACTGATATCCTCTTCAGATATATTAGCATTAAAACAATCCTCTTATGAGAAATCTGGAAAAATTATAAACATACCAAAATTATTATAGGATCTCAGAGTGACATCTTCAGACCATTTTCTTGAGAAATTACTAAAGGTGTTTGTTAAAAATGCAGTTGTATGGGTCCAATCTCAAACCTATTAATTTAGAACTATGCAGAATGGCTTCAAGCAATCTGAGATTTTGAAAAGCATTCCCGATAATTTTTATGCCCTCTGAAGCCTTTAAGAACTGCTTGTTTATGAGATGTAATACTCTAATGAAGATTGCTCTCTTAGAGAAGAAAAGTTATCATTTTAGTCCTTGAAATAAGTGATCAACATTTTGGAGTTCAAAATATCAACCATCTTTTAAATGTATCTTGACTCTGTCACACTAGTGTTAAATGCTCAGCACTGTAGATTTTCCATTTGGCACTTTCAAGCATTTAAAGGGAATTGGTGAAGTAATGATAGGTATTAAACGGCTGCCTTCTGGATCATTAAAATGGTAAATGAGTCACTGAAGTTATAGGGGTCATCTGAAATTAAAAACTAGACAATCCATAGTAGGGCATTCTGCTATGTTCTAATGCTGCTACCCTGCATTGATCTGGACAACCTAAGGCTATTAGAAATGTCACAAAGCAATCATCATCATCCAAAGCTCTCTACCCCTGTTGAACTGGTTGGCTCTTTTTTTTTTTCTCAAAGATTATTTCTTTATTTATTTCTCCCCCCTCATTGTTTCTTTTTTTAAGGAGGCACTGGGAACCAAACCCAGGGCCTCCCATGTGGGAGGGAGGTGCCTAATTGCTGGAGCCACCTCTGCTCCCTGGTTGACTTCTTGATGAAAAGAGTGCTGGACTGAAAGTCAGGAAGCTTACGTTCTCTACCTCATATTCTATACTTTTCTGGGCTTCCATTTCTTCATTAATAAAACAATGGTTTGGATCATTAACTAATCTCTATAAAGTATTTTCTACCCTCAAGTTTCTATTATTGTTTTGATATTCAGTTCTGTGCTGTAATATATGGGAGTTGGACTATGTGTAGTATGTCCATTTGTCCTGTGTGTCTGAGGGCAGCCCCATGGTCTCCAATTACAATACTTGTATCTCCCTTCATAATTCAGGCTCCCTCTTTCTAAGCAATCGAAGATTGATGATGCTTCATTTAGGTTATCCCATGGAAGGGACAATATACTGGCTGTTCACACATGTCAAATTATTTGTTCAGCATATACTTATCGATCACCAACTATGTGCCAGTCATCACTGTACTAGGCTCTGGGATTACACTGATGAAAAATGTCAGATTAAAAAGAACTCTGGCCCCATGCAACTCATATTCTGATGGGAGAAGTGGGGAGCAGTGAGGAAGATGATAAAAACCACCACTACATGTAAACTAACAGAAATAAAATAATCACAGTTTGTAATCAATGCTCTGGGGATCTCTAAGCCTGGGGTAGAGAATAACAGAACCGTAGTCAGGTAAAAACCCTTGGAGGAGGTGATATTTACTGAGATCTATAGGAAGGGAAAGATTAACAAGGGAGAGGGAGTCTAGGAAAGGGGAGTGCAGGCGAGAGCATATTCTGGAATCCTGTGGGAGGAATAGTTTAAGGACTTGGCTACCAAAATCTTGGAACAGTCTCTTCCATCTCTGAGAGATAATTTAATCCAACACCAGAGAAAGGAAACCATAGGCAAGAGGGTTTAGGGTACTTATCTGAGGTCACATGGCCAGTTAGTTTATGGGAGAACTCTTCCATGTTTCAGTCCAGAATGTGAACCCTTCTTAGTCAGAGATCACAATGCAGCAGGAAGTGCTGGACAGTCTTGGTTCAAATCATGGCTCTTTTACTCAGTGCTCATCTTTGAGCATGACAGCTTCTTTGAGCCTCAGCTTCCTCTTATGTGAAACACAGAAGATATCTGCCACATCAGATTGTTACAGGGATTTAATGAGATTACAGGACATAGTGTACATCATAGCTGCCTGATAAATGCAAACTGCTTTTATTTTTCAGCTAATGCGCTTTCATCCACACCAAGCTGTTGGAAAGTCAGCAAAGGCAGGTACAAGTTAATTTACTTGGGTTAAGAGTGAATGGTGGTAGAGGGGGAGTTCTGAAATACTGGGTTGGGGCCTCCTTACCGGCTTTCCAGCTGAGAGATGAGTGGAGGAAATGAGGAAAGGACACGAGCAATGGGAGGGTGTCAAGGAAAAATATCCCCAACTTCATGATTTTGCTCACGGCTTAATCTGCCAGTAGTAAATCTGAAGTTGTTGTCATAAAGAGAAAAGACTATCTATATCAATATTTATACTTAAAATTAGCATAAGGAACAGGTTTTACTCTAGGAGACCAGTAAACAGAAGAATGACACACTTTATTATTAAATACATGCAAAGAGAAAAATGCTAACATGTCACCCAATCCACTGAGAACAAACTAATTCACTTATCTTCAGGATATTAAACTAATTGCTGGTGTTAAGGATGCTTTAAAAAACAAGCCCAAGATATTGGAAGAATAAATAATTTATCCAAGTAACTATAAAGATTTTCTTTCATTGTCTATGACAAAACCACAGCCTTAAAATACCAAGAGGCCTACTTCATGGATTAGAGTGGACAGCTAATAGGCCATCCTACAAAACCTGTTTGTCCTCCTTATAGACTTACCCAAAATGTAAGGGAATGTTTATGGTTCAGGCATACAGGAACTGGGACTGAATAACGCTTGGTTTCTGAAATTCACTGGGTCTCTTTCCCCTCGACCATAAGGTAAATGCCATTTCATATATAGTTTTTTTGAAATGCTGCTTACTTTATGATTCTCTGCCAATGTTGCCTTCTGGGAGAAGTTTTATTTCAAAGTTTTACAGGATGTGAATTGAGCTCATTATTTTACTCCAAACTCATTGTTTAATTGACAGGAAACATGCATTCTAAATCATCCTGTATGCATGGCAGAAGTAGCTACATAAATTTAACAATGGGTGGATTATTACTATTTAGCATATTTATAGAATTTTATATTTGGGAAGCATTTTACAAATCTTTTCTTAGTTAATTCTTACACTTCCGAGTGAGTCTGACAGGTGGTAAACAATGCTTTGGGTTTTAAATTGCCACTATTTGAAAACTTTAATGGGAAAAAAGATCTATGGCATTCCTCTTTGCTCCCAAACTTGCAGAGGGCACATTTTCAATGCCTTTTCCCTCTCGGTAGACACCAAGATTAAAGGCTCAGGAAGCAAGGTTGCACTCACCTGAAGCACCAGTATAAAAAGAATATAACAGACATCTGCCCCAGATTAGGTAGCCAATACCAGGTGACAGGATTCCCAACACAGATACAGCACATAAAAAAGCAGGTAAGGAAGCAGTTTCTCTAAAACTGTACAGTAAACTTAGTTTTCAAATTTAACAATGCCACACCCATTCTATTCATGAGCTATTGGTTTTCTTAAAATGCATATTTGAAAAAAAAAGCCTGATTCAGTTTGTTTTTTTTTTTTTTTTTTTTAATTTTGCCAGTTTTAAAAACAAAGCTTCCTTGAACATCCACTTCAAGCTCCCATCTACCCCTCCTCCAGACTCCTGCTCACCCAGAGAGCAGGGTAAAGAAAGCCTCTGTGGATCAAAGTCTCATTCTTGACCCAAACCTTTTTATAGCCGGGGCTTTCAGAGCTAACAAACCAAGAAAACATCGATCACGCATCACCTGAGGGCCGGGCATGACCAGCAGCAGATGCTGTGCCTACCTTCTGAAGACCCCAGCGTGGCCACGACCTGCCCAGATCCTTATCTTTTCTGACAGACAGTGCCTTTATCTCTCTAATCCCTCCAGCCACCCGCCTCTGTCGAGTGGGTGGGGTGTGTGTGTGTGCTTGTATGTTGAAGGGGGGTGGTTAGGAAGGGAGGGTGCAAAAAACACCCAAAGTATTTTGGAAGCCAGTGTCACCCTCCGGAACCCTGTACATTGTCAAGTAGCAGTGAGGTCAGCGCGAGGTAACCGGGTCACCCCTCCCCCTTTCAGGCGTGCAAACGGATGCTCCACGCCCTTGTGTACCCTGAGGGCAGATTTGGGGGAACTCAGAGACGCGCACACCATCCCGCCCTCCCCCGGCGCGGACCCCGGGCCACGCCCCACGCCCATCTCCGCCCCGCCCCGCGCCAGCGCTACCTGGGGACACTGGAGGCACCTGGGCAGCGGCTTGTGGTCGGGCCTGGCGGCCAGGCTGGCTCATGGGCTTTGTAAAACCGCGGGGAGAGCGGCCGACCCCACCCCGCCGATCCCGCCCTCTCCCACCTCGCCCCTACCCGTCCCTGCTTCGCCACCTCGCGGGTGCCGGGGCCGCCGCCTCCCTGCGGGGGCGGGGGCGGGGGCTGCGCGTCCCTCCCTACTCTGGCAGCCTGCCCAGGAGGCTTCCGGGCCGGGGCGCTGGAACCGAAGCTGGCCCCGGGGACCCTGGCCCCCCTGCCCGGAGGGGTCTCCCTCAAGCGCGCAGGTCTCCCTCCCGGGGTGTCCCAGCCTTGGGGCTCGGCCCCTGTTGGCTCAAGAGCCGGTGACCCCGCCCGTCTCGGCACAGGGCCTGAGGGGCTGCTCCCCAGTGAAAGCGTCCCCAAGACCGACCTCTGGGATTCGCTTGGTCCCCCAGGCAGGGGGCACTCCTTCTCCAAAGGGAGGCCAATTCAGGGGAAAGTTTCTGGCGGTGTCAGGGGGTTAGCCTCTCCTTTGTAGGGACGTTCTCTAGCCAAGAGATGGAAACCCAAGCGATTCTATCCGCGGGTTCTGCTGACATCACAAACCACGCATCACTTGGTGTCCTCTTGTGTAGTTTTACAAAGACTTTCCATCATGACTGCAGCCTTCTTTCTGCAGATCACCTTCCAAAGCCTCAGCCTACTGACATGTCAGTGAAAGGTTAAATGAACTTATTTTTTTAAAATAGAAAACTTAATGTTAGGGACCAGTACATTTATATGTTAGCACTACAGCAAGCTTCAAGTATGGTCAACTCTGAATAATTCTGACTTTCAAGTACATTATCTAGACCAGTCACTACCTTGCACCTTCTCACCTCCAGAACTTTCGTTCTCAATCTCTTCAATCTCCTTTTCCATTTTCCCGGTGATGTGAAGGAGGGGTGAAATGAAATGCAACAAAATCAATTTGGAGAGCTTTCAACAGCTAGCATGGAAGTTTATGGGAGGAGTTGGCAATCATTGAAAATAAGATTCGAAAATTATCTCTAGACCTAACTCTAAAGTTTTACTGTGTTTTGCTTGAACTTGAATAATGAAGGCCTAGTGGTATCTCTTTATCCACAGAAAAACAATTTTCTAAGAATTATTAAGTAGATTAAATGTTTAATATGACTGTGATGCCAGATTTGGGTAAAATTCCACTGACAGAAGAATTTGCTAACCGAAAAAGCTGATGGGAGGTCCTGGATTTCATTCTCGGTGCCTCCTAAAGTAGATGAGCAGACACAACGAGCTGACACATAGAGCAGACACAATGAGTAGGGAGCAGATGTGGCTCAAGTGGTTGGGCACCCGCCTCCAACATGGAATGTTCAGGTTTCACTTCCCGATGCCTCCTAAAAGAAGACAAGCAGAGACAATGAGCGGATACAATGAGCAGTGACAATGAGTAGACATAAGAAGCAGACAGACAAGGGAGCCATGTGAGGGGTGGGGAGGGAAGCTGATGGTATAGGAGACCTAACATCTCTTTGGAGCAGTAAAATTAGATTTTTCCTAGAGTTTAAGTAATATGAAAGGATAAGCTAGAAAAACTTTTGAGACCCTTTATAGTCCTAACTGCCATCTAATGAAAATATTTCCTTTTCAACATCCCTATTCCCTGCAATTGTTTCTAATAAGATATAATTTCAAGATTGCTCAAGGCTTCAGATGGTCATTCAGTCATTCTTTCAAGTATTTAATGAGGGCTCAGCAAGTGCCTGGCATTGAGCTTAGTGCAGGTGATATAGGGTGAACCAGATGGATAGCTACAAATCCTGCCTTTCAGGAGCTTCCACTGGGTGCTCCCCCAGCTGTTACAGAAACAAGTGCAAAGAAAATTAATTGCAACTGTGAAAAGTTGTGTGAGAAGTATGAGTGCTATGAGAAGACTCCTCCAAGTGGTCTTAATTTTGGATTCCTCTTTTGATTTGAACTTTAGAGTTATTTTAAGCATATAAAGATTTTTTTTTTTTGGTGCCATTTCTTTCATATGTACATACCCAATCCATTAGTAAATCCTGATAGTTCCATCTTCAGAGTGTGTTCCAAATCCGACCTCCACCACTACCACCATTATCCAAATTACCATTGCTCACTTGGATTAGTGAAAAAGCTTCTAAACTTGTCTTCCTGCTTCCAATCTTGCCTCAATGTGCTATTATCCATAAAGGATTTAAGCTGAACCTTTGAAAATATGTTAGGTCATGTCAGTTCTCTGCTCAAAAAGCTACCAACGTCTTCCCATTGCCCTCAGACTCCAACATAAACTTGACCCTGACTTCCAAAGGCTTCCCTGCCTGCCACCTCACTTTTCTTAATTCCTTCTTCACCACTCTTCCCTCCTTATCCTGCTACCGTGTCTATGGCCTTCCTGCTGCTCTTTCATGCCTCACGCTCCCGCCTCTTGGTCTTTGAGTGTGGACCCCCTTTCTCTAAATGTTTGTAGATGTGCTCCTCCATCACCTCAGCTCTCTACTCCATGTCCTTTCATCAGAGAGACCAGTCTCTGACCACCCAATCTAAAATAGCCCTTTCTCTCAACCCCCTCACCTTGTGTCCTTCATCTACTTTAAGACTCTTCTAGACAATGTTAGCTAGTCGAAGTTTGGAGTTATTCAGAGTTTTCTTCTTATCTCCTCTTACATGCATGCACATACACACATTTATTGTCTGTCTCCCCTCCTCAAATAAGAACTGCAACTTAGTAAGTGCAATCATAGTATCAGGCCTATAGAAGGCCCTCAATAATTATTTGTTGAAAAAGACATATAAATTACAAAGCTTATAAAATATAAAGAATATAAAGCAGGGAGCTCAGATACATTCTACACACTCAAACATTATCACTAATCATTTCAAGCTCATGCAATGAAGTGATGTGACCTTTAACCAATGAAAAACCCTTTGCAACATCTCCCAGAATAATCAAGACTTGAAGATTAATCTCATCTTGACCTGAGAATAGAATGTATTAAGGTGAGCAAATGACTTTTAAAACTTTTTTTGTTTGTTTGTTTCTGAGGTTATGAATGATTGAACCTCAGAGGAGGAAGAATGGTTTCAAGCACCAAGGTGAAAAATTTTGTTTTAAGAGAGCTTAGCCTCTAAACTCTGTAACAGTTCCTACTGGTCATGCTCAAAAGATTCATAATGCTGTTCAGTGTGCCTAGTACATAACCATGGCCCACTGACATTCAAGGAAAGTAACAAAGCTTCAGATAACTTCGATTACCTATCACTTCTGTTTATACCCTTGGTCTCTAAAGTAGGCTTTGGGGAATAAATATCAGAACTTCTATTTATACTTTTTATTAAAAGAAGATACTAAGCTTTTGAAAATATGGAATATACAGATTGATACTGGCTCCCTCACCTGCCCATAGGTCAGCTGTTCTCTCCTACTCCCTCACAGAGGTATCCTGAGGAAATAATGGGACGTGCATAGCAGGGAGGGGTTAATATGTGGTTCATACCCTTTCTTTTCCAGTGGTTGTATCTTACTAATGTTTATGTGTATTCAGTTAAGGATTTAAGGATTCTATTATTTAGTTTTAGCCAAATTAGCAGTCACAAAAAGGAAAAGTGGCTTAAAAGGATTTCTGCAAAGAAGATAATACTAATGTTACAAGCATATTGGTAAACAACAGAAAATTGGTGGAGTTTACACTTTTCCTACTGTAGTAGGAATTCTTAGCCATATTGGATAGTTAAAAATGCTGATGATCTTTCTAATTCATTCTGACAAGAAGTCATCCTCCCCACCTTCTCATTGAACTAATTAAGAAGACATTTGAAATATGAATTTATATCTATTTTTGTTAACAACGAGCCTTTGTACTTTGAGATAATGATAATATGAAGCACCATGACTAGCAAGATAGTAACACATATGATCTAGTTCTCATTAACTGGTTTTTAACAACTTATTTTTGTTATGCATAATAATGTACAACAGTATATGCAATAAGCTGTCAGAATAAATACATAAATAAAGAAATATCGGGCATATATACTGAAAATTTAAACTGATGGGATGTCCTATCAGAAAAGTTTGGAAACCAATAATTTACATAACCAGGGGTAAAATAATTTACTAAGACCCAATAACCCTGGTCCCAAAAGAGAAGAACAAATAAAACCAACTTCTTAAAATCAGAGAATACCTATTCAAGGTATGGATTATCCAGCATTTTGGTATATCTTTCTTCTCCCTTCTTCCTTTTGATCATTTCACATAGTTTCAAACTTTGTTAATCTACCATGATGTTTGGAAGAAAAAGATTGAACTTGACAAATAAAAGGAGTTTGGGATCTACTTAGGAGTTTTCATTACCCATTATTCCAGTTTTGAGTTAATAAAGATCATAATAATATGACTTTGTATTCATTCATTTTCCTTAAATTAGTCGATTTTTCTCTGAAAATGGAATATACGCATAGAACCTAGGATTTAAAGAGATTTTAAAACATAAAAAAAATTTTCTCACTGCTTTTTCTCACAGATAAGAAAGATTTGTCTTATATTTTTCAAACTCTCACAAAACTCTAAAACTTAACATGTTCATCTGCAGGATGAATTTATATATTTTCTGTTATGCTACAATCATTGTGTAACAGTTCATATCAGCATATCTTTAGAAGGGCTGTCTATTCAGTTCTATTGTCTTAGGTAAGTATCATCATATAATAAAATATGGGCATTGAAAGGAGTCTTGCCCATAGTCCATTGTGTGAATGAGAAAATTAAGTCCTAGAGATGCCAAAGGGCTTGGCCACAGTCAAACCTTTCTGGATCCTGACAGAGCTGATCCTGACAGAATGAGAAGTCTTCTGACTTCTCATTCTGCGCTCAGTACTTTCCACTGCAACGTGCTGCCTCATAGTGAGCTTGGCAACGATGTTGTTTTTCTTGGGAAGGATGAGTTAGAGAAAGTAGGACCCTTTGGCTGTGCCTCATTGTTCCTGTACATGTATGTGTCAGGCAGGCCCATGATATACAAATTCCCCAAATGCCCCTTACACTCAAGAAGGGAGAGGGAGCTCTTTTTCCTAGAGGTTTGTTCATATTGCAGTTAGTAATGGATGAGAGGAGACCTTATATATTATTTTATTTTTATTCTTGGGGACTCAGTATTTAAACTCATCGCTCAACCACTGCCAGCTTCTGTTTTCCCAATCAGAACTTTAACATTTACACACATAAACATTATTTTGGTAATATGACAGTAATGAAAACATAGTAATAAAAAATACGAGTAAGACATGGGTATAATACTTTAAGCCAGTTGGTGGGGATTATTGGTTACTACTTAGGAATAATATATAATGGTTCATTAGAAAATTGTCAAGGAGATGATGGAAATCTAATTTTCCAAGGTACTTAAAATTGGACCAGATAAAATATGGAAGAGTGTATTGTAAAGATAATCTAGTTGCCCAGATGACCTTTCCTTCATTACAGCTTTTATGGTTCTTGAAATGTGTGTATTCCATATTCTTTTATGAGAAAATAAAGATTTTCTTTTTTCCGAGGGACATGAAGTCACTCTGTAGTTAAGTTGTTAAAATATGCTGAATATTTTTTCTTTGCTACTTCTAGGACACTCATATTTTTTCTGGAAGTCACCCTAGTTCCTGTGTTTCCCACCGACATTTTAATTTTTGGCTCCAGACTCCAGTTTTTAAGCTTGTTAGTTACATTTCTCATGATACTCATGATAAGCTAATTAATATTAGATTTTATGGCATGCATTAAAGACAAGATTTTTTTTTTAAAGATTTATTTATTTACTTTATCCATTTTAACCCCCCCCTTCCCCATTTGCTGTTTTGTGTCCATTTGCTGGGCAATTTTCCATGTCTGTTTCCTGCCATCTCTTCTCCTCCTCCTCCTCCAGTCTTTACCAGGATTCGATCCTGGAGACCTCTGAAGTAGAAGAGAGGTGTTCTGCCACCTGCACCACCTCGGTTCCTGGTTTTCGGAGCTTTTGGAGCATCTTGTCTTGTCTCTCCCCTGCGTCTCTCTCCTGTTACGTCATCATCTTGCTGCATGGCTCCTGGGGCCTGGCGGCTCACCGGCACACAGAGCCTGGCAGCCCATGCGCCTTCTATATATATATATTTTTTTTTAATTTTTACCAGGAGGTCCCGGGGATCGAACCCAGGTCCCTCCATATGGCAGACGGACGC
>JAQZBX010025671.1:0-29390 GCA_029593785.1 Cabassous unicinctus | reverse complement strand
CATAATAAAACTTTGTTCCTCCGCCTCTCTGAGTGCCATCTGGGCTTTCTCATTGTCTAAGTCTCGTTTCTGCTACAACACAGATACTTACAAAAATCTGCACACAATATTAGGAAAGTCTACAGAAATTGCCTGGGGCTAATGATCACTACTTCTTAACATGCAATTATTTGATGTCATCAAGCAACTTTTATTCGAAATTCCTACTCAAGTACTCCATCAAAACAATTCCAGAATGGCTAAAGTTTTCATTGAGTCCTACATTCAGTTCTTTATCATGAGAAGAAAGAATAACATGTATTAAATAGTTTTAAAAGTAGATTAAAAATACTATATTTTAGAACGTATATTCACACATGATGACAAACGGGCTCATTGGCCCATTCTGACCATAGCTTTAACCCAAGAAATGAGTAGAAGACTTTGTATATGGAGGTATTGTTGATGTTACCAAGTGCTAAATGGTCTCTACTATTTGGGCTTTTGGCTAGTAGAAAGTGGCTACTTTGATTTGTAGCTATGCATTGAGAGAAAAATCCGAAATGATGTGCTAACCATTTTGTTAATAAAAACCTGTTCAGCTGAAAATTTTCAGTTTTCCAGTTTATTTTTAGGTACAGATGCTAGCAAGTAGGGAGGGTTATGATTAGAAAAACTCAAAAGAGAGGAGGAAAAAAAGAGAAACAGACTGACTAGAAAAAGCATTCACTGAATACAATTCATTGGCCTATTGGGTGACAGCATCTTAGGTGATGTGATTTATTCTTTTTAATAGAGGCTACATTTTTTCAGTATAAAATTTCAGTATCTCATATTTTTTTTCACACCAGTGTATATGCATGATACCATTATTACCAATAGTGAAGAAGGTACATAAAATTTTTTAGATATAAGGTACTTTTCTGGAAAATACAAGAATAACATAAAACATTTTTTTTCAGTGGGTGAGAACAGAGGTTTCTACTTCAATTCTAATTTTACATCTATAAAAGTTTTGTCTAGGCTTTGCCGAGGAAAAATTGCCAATGGGCAACAGATTATCCCAATGTATTTTTCTCCATTTTTTAATCTCTTTTCAGCTGATAAATAGTTTTCTCTTGGTACAGATTCACTTGATTTTTCACTTATTTAATTTTAAAAAGTAATTTAAATCCCAGCATGAGTATATACTTATTTTGATTGTTAAAATGCTTTGAAAATAGACATAATGCATCATACATTTCTGTATCCCAGGATCTCATGACCAGTTGTTTGAGAATTTGTGTCAAAATTGGGGTGCTGAAGGCAGTCTTCTTAGCTGGGTCATTTATTAAATAGAACTGCTTCCAGAGGGAGTAGTGATACAGCATAATGGTGAAGAGAAAGGCTTTCAGAATGAGAAATGCCTGGAATCAGATTCTAGCTCTGCCACTCACCAGCTGTATGTCTTAGCTGAAAGGATTTTTTTTTTTTTAAGATTTATTTTTTATGTATTTATTCCCTCCACTCTCCTCCCCCTGCCCCCATTGTTTGTGCTTGCTGTGTCTGCTCGTCTTCTTTTTGGAGGCACCGGAACTGAACCTGGGACCTCCCATGTGGAAGGGAGGCACCTAATCGCTTGAGCCACCTCCACTCCTTGCTTTTGTTGTGTTTTCCTCCTTGTGTCTCTTTGTTGCACCGTCTTTTTGTGTCAGCTCACTGCACCAGCCCATCGTGTCAGCACACCGTGTTGCTTGTCTTCTTTAGGAGGCACTGGGAACCGAACCTGGGACCTCCCATGTGGTAGGTGGGAGCTCAATCACTTGAGCCACATCTGCTTCCCTGAAAGAATTTTTAAAGCAGTGTAGAAACTCACTCTTCCTTACACTGGAGCACTTGATTCACATGTGTGATCTTAGGCAAGCTGCTTAATCTCTTTAACTTGAATCCTTTGATTTGTACCTACCTCACAGGATAATTATAGTGACGTTTAAATGAGATACTTTTATGTAAAATAGCATAGTGCCTGCACACAGGAAACTCAGTAAGTGCTAAAAACCATTATTACTGTGAATTCAGTTACTAAGGCATGCAGGACCTGGAAAATTACTAAACCTCTCAAGCTTGAGTTTCCACATGTATACAATGGAGATCACAATACCTACCATCATAGAGCTGTTGTGACAAGTAAACGAGCTCTGTAGCATTGAGTGATTAGCACAATTTTTGGTAGCTATTATTCAGAAGTACTTTAGTGAGAACTACCTGCAGATGTGGTTGCTAATAGCCTTTCAGTGTTGCTAAGACACAATTTTCTTTATTCCAATCGTTATTTTCTTCTTACTGTTCATCCTTTTATTAAAAACACCCTTTGTCATGCTAATATATACACATTTCCACAAGGAAACAGACTTCCACCATATTTTCACTTTCTTGGCTTCTGACAAAAGAGCTGAGCCCCACCCTAAGACATTCCATATCTTCACTTATATCTAAGTATTTTCTAGATAAGAGACCACCTGACTTTTAATAAAGACCACGTTTATAAATCCTTCATTCTAACCACCATTAGTGCCAACACTTTTGATCCTTTCACTTTTTGATCCCAGTCCTGCTTTCAAGCATTTAAAGAAAAGAACTCATAAATTGGATAGCTTTTGAAAAGCACAACTTTCAATTCCAAAGAGAAATGAGAGGATGGGATCTTTGCTAGCTCTATTAGTGCTGAACTTGAAAAGGGAAAATATTAAGTCAAAATTGTCTTCTTGAGTGCATGGCCATAAGAATAGCACAAGGTAATGCAATCTTGCTTTAAATTTAGAAATCCAGAGTCTGCCCTACACTGCAAAGGCGGCAGTGAATGACATTGTCACGTTTACTTTCAAGAAAAAAAAAATCAGGTAACCTAGTCTTGACTCAAGCAAACTGTTTAGCATTCTGCAGGCAATCATGGAATGTGGACACAAAGGTGAAATGACAATGTGGATATCCAGCACTTGATTCTTTCCTTTCCGTCGCAATGTGACTTGTAGAGACGCTGTGTAGTCTTGGACTGTGTCTTCCATTTTTGGTTTCGATTCCCTACCTGGGAGGGCAAGGGACAACACCTGGTTCCTACCTTAGGAGGATAAACAATGCAACAGGTTTAGCACTCCTGTGGTATATGCAGTAGCTAGTACCTGGCTACTAGGAGATTAATTTAGTGACCTGAACAATTTACATTCAACCAACAATTGGGATGAGTGCTTATAATATTCAAAGCCTGACAGTGGACATAGAAATGAACCAAACATGATTTCTTCCTTTTAAAGGATGATACTATCTAGTAAATACAGTAATAATACATTATTGTATTGGGATACAAATAATTAGAATATAGAGTAGAATATGCAAGAGTCTATAGTGAAGGGGCCAATAAGATAATATGGCTCATAGAAGAGGAAGAGATTACTCTTCACTGTGTGATGAAGGAAAGCTTCATGGAAGAGGCGGTATCTGAGTTGGGCTTGGAATATGTGTAAATATTGTACATGCAGAGAAGGGGTTAACATGTTGGTGGAGTAGTTTGATACAGGAGACAGTGTGTATAAAGGAGCAGAATGGGAAACGTCTAGGTAGGCAGGGAACATTCTCTCCCAAAAAGCATGAGATCAGAGGGCTTATATTTCATGCTCGAAGGTTAGGGTTTTATTCTGTAGCTGAGTGGTTTTCAACCCTGGCTTTTCATTAGAATCACCTGGTGCACTTCTAAAATCATTGATACCGGAACAGGATAATCCCCAATATTTGTGGGGCCTAGAGCAAGAGCATGAATGGGGGCCCAGAGAATTTGTCTAAATAACTGAAAGTTTTAAAGCATGCTACAGCTGAGGCCTGGCTTTTGTTCCCATCCCAGGGCCCGCAGGATGTCCCAAAGGACCACGCTGGGACTGGGAGGGTAAAGGAGCCCCATCCTCCTCGAGGCCCACCCTGCTGCTAGGGGTCCAAGCAGCTGCATGGATGTTCAGGGGCAGGGTAGGACAGAAGACTGGGGACTCCTGGGCAGTGGCTGAGCTGTCCCCAGCAGGCATGGGAACGACTCCGTCAAGCTTGCAAGGTGTCTGGGGAGAGCAGGGTCTCGTCACTCAGGCCTCACTTTTCTGACTGAGGATTGCCAGGAAGCTCTAAGTAACCTCTTAAGTCTAGACCCCTGAGCAGAAGGGAGGGTGGAAGCACAGTTACTTGGGGAATACAGTCTGCCTACAATTCCTCCCACTTTGGGGGCTCTGGAGTGGCTGACGTGAAGCTAAAGCACCCACTCCACTGATTTCCAGGGCAGAAGCTGTGGATTTCACCCCCCAGCCCAGTCTTGCTCCTTGCCTAGAGAACCCAGTTCAGTGTCTGCACCCCTCTGCCATATTTTGTGCTCAATTGGCTATCAAACTTTAAGACAATTTTCTCACAAGGTCAGGGAAAGAAAAAAAGAAAATGTCTTTGTATTCTAGTGTTTGTGATTTTAGGGGCCTTGTAAGTTCTGGGTAGGGGCCCCTCCTGGCCAGGTCTGAGGGTTATGCTAAGTCTGAATCCAACTCTAGATCTACTGACCCAGAGTTTCTTGGGTTGGGTGTGGGTCCCAGAACCTGGGTCAACAGGCCCCATGGATGATTGTACTCCATAGGCAAGGTTTATAATCACTGCTAAAAATGGGGAAGGTTGGTGTGTTTCATTTTTGTTTTTAAAGAGAGGAGGGATCCTATGTGACTGGCACTTTAGGAAGTAAAGAGAGGCAAAAGAGAAAATGAATGGAAAGGTGGTTGGATTGAGGTAGGGGCACAGTGGGAAGTCTTCAAGCAAGACAGATGAAGGGCTGAAGGAGGGGCCATGGCCTACGAGGAGGGGATGGACCGGAGAGGTATCTAGGAGACCATGGTCTGAGGGAGAGGGAGTTGAGAGGTTTCCGGCAGTAATGGTGGGCAGATGGTATTGCCTCTCGCTGCACTGAGGCCATCAGTGAAGGCATAACTCCTGGTGGCTCTGGCCTGAACTGTAAATGAGCTCTACAACATGCACCTCCTCGCGATGAGAAACCCAGCCCAACGGTCAGCGTCCCTCTTTGTCACTTCACTGCACAAACACAAGGCATTAATTCACCACAAGTTTCAATTGTCTACCAAATAAAAAGGCAGTTTCCAAAAGTTAAATCAAAAGGTGGTTTTTTAAAAATATATATTCAGTTTTTCAGTTTTCCCATATTTTAATTTGGTTTTGTGAAGGTATTTTTTGGTAGTATTTTAAGGTATTTTCTTTAACGTACCATAGTAGAAAATATTCACAGAACCTATCTATAGGAGATCTCCTCTCTGCAAGGAACATTTTTTCAGATGGGAAATTGTTGCAGCGCTGAACTGCCAAAGAGACAGCTGAAAAAAAATGGGTCATGCATTCATCTCATTCTAGGACAGAAGCTGCCAAGCAGTTCACTGCTCATTTTTGTCCTCTTCTCGTAAACAAGCTGCGTTAACAAGTTACTTTAAAAAAAGAATACTAATTTCCCTAGTGAATTACACAGGAAAGAATTCAGTGTTCCCTCCAGAGGACTCAAATAGTTGTTTGTTCCCAGAGCTCAGGTGTGGTAAAATAGCTGATGGCTAAAAACACATGCTGGATATTGGCCAGCGGGCTAGAGCTTCCTTTCCACTCCAGCCCTATTTCGCACTTAGTGTGCAGCTCGCAGCTTGCCTAGTGGGGGAAAAAGAGGACTTGACTTTCAATTTCAGTTTAATTACACAATCTATAGTGCCTCATGGAAGGATTTAGGGGCAAGATAGAGGTTCAATATGCTCCATTTTACATTCCTTTCTTACAAAGAACACTGTATTGATTATCCAAAAAGAGTTTTCAAAAATTATTTCTCAAGAGCCAAATTCTTCTGGTGGCAGAGTGATTTAAAGAAAGGAGTGATTTCATTTTCTTGTCTTTGTTAAAATTTAGATAATTTAGAGGTGTAAGATGCCTCTTTAAATTGCAATGCCAGTTTATTCTTACCTCCAGAGTGAGATGTACCTCCCGATTTGGGAGAAAAAGAAATAGAATTTCCATTGCAGAATTAGAGATCTCAGCTGGCAGACACATTGAAAAATACCATTATTTGTTCTGAGAATGGCTGTATAACTAATATACTTAAGGCTCTTCCCTTTCTATATTAAAGTGCAAGGAATTTTACTCTCTTATTGGGACTGGAAACCATTATGATCTTATCTGGCACCAAATCAATATTTAAGATTATGAATAAATATTTTGTGTTCAATTGGCTTAGCTAAATATGAAAAGACAGAAAATAGAGGAAATGAAAATCTGCCAGTCAGACGTGGGGGTTATATATTTGTTGACCATCTGCTTTAACTTGTTAAGTTAATAAAGAAAGTAGGTCCCTTTATAAGAAAAACTTTCCCTTTGTGCCTTAAATAAATAAAAAAATGGCAGCAATAAACTTTTGTGATTAACTGTTGCTCAACTTCACCATGTCACTTGAGTATGTACAAATAATTGAAAATACAATGATAAAGAAACACAGCTTGAATGGCAAATAAACTATCTGAAGTGGCTAACTGAATTTGCTGTTACACAATGATGGCATTTTCAAATATTAAGATGGCTGCTAATGTGAGTGACCATTGACAATTACATTCCAAAGCAAAATGGCATCTGATAAGCTTTCAATTTTTCCTGCTGAATTTAGAGTATAGTATGTTAGTCAAGCGGGTTGACTATTTTTAAAGCTTGATGGCTTAGAGGGCATCTGGCACATATTAAGTAAAGCTAGAACTTAATTTGGGTGGAATGACAGTGGGGACTAGAATTGGGATTTATTTTGGAGTGCATTAGAGGAAAAAAAAACCTTGAAAAATGTACCCTTAATTGGTATAAATGTAGACTTACCACTCTTCTCCTTGGCAAGGGTGAGTTATAATTTATGTCAGAAGAGAAAAAAAAGACAGATATTTGTCTCTGCGAATGAAACCTGAGCCTATTTTGCCACAGGCCAGCGTCTGCTTTCCCTGGTCTAGTGACACGGGCAGCATTTGGAGGAAATGCAGCGAGACTGGCTACCAGAGACCAGGTGGGGGTGGGGCAAGATATGATTTTGGTGAAGACCTCCCTTGGTTTGTATTTTTGGCTGCACATTTCAAGCACCTCAAACAGTTATAAATCCCTCCATCCACCTGGAAATATAAAAAAGTAAATTCATAAAATGGTTGGGTAAGAAAACAGTGAAACAGATCAGAAGGAGTTGGCTGGTTGTGAGTAGCTGTGAAAGACTGGAATGAAAAGCTGTATGTTTCCGCTGCTAGGGATTCAGTTCTTACTGTTTGGGAGTGAGTGACGTTCTGCTGGGTGAATTAAAACTTGGGCCAATCAAAGAGAAGAAAGTCACCTTAGTTAAGGTGAAAGTAGATAAAAGTATTTATTTGCAGCCATGATAGTATCTATGCAAGGATCACGATATGGTCAGAGGGACACTTACAAGTCAGAACTGGCAGGGTTCTACTCTTTGCTATTTCCCAGGTTTGCCATACTTGGGAATGGGGAGGTGGAGGGAAGGAATGGGGTTGGGGGGATTCCAAGATAGAGACGGATCAGCCACATATGATGAATTTATTTGTTCTCAGAACTAATTACATGTATATGGCTCATATCTAATAATTGGCATTGCCTTTTTTTGCATTTAACAATGCCTAATTATTAACATTTAAAGCAAAATTTTATATTACAGTTTATGAAAAGCAAAAAGATACCTGGTTGATGATATGTTCCTGGATTTTTTCTCTAGTCACTGAAAGAGAAAGCAGAAAGAAATTTAACATTAAAGAATAAAAATAAATAAAATGCAGTGCTTGATTCTGTTCTGTTCTCATTCAAAACCCCAAGTGTAGCCACGGGCTTTCTGTTTGTATCACAATATGGACATTTACAGTCACTCCAATGATCGGAATGAAAAACAAAGTAAACACCTAAACAAACCACATTAGAAGAAGATAACAGAAAATGGAGTGAAATCCAGGATGGGTGATACAAAATGTATTAAACTTTGGCAGAGAAATGATGATGAGATGAAAAGAACCAAAGAGAAATTTGAATAAAGCCAGTCAAAGGTTTCAAAACAATGACAACCTGTTCAAGTATAATACTAACACTGAGCTCATAGAACCATGAAGACTAAAGGAGACTGAGGTGGCAGATGACAGAAGGGCTACTATTTAAAACTTTTTCTTACTTGTGAAGATGATGATGCATTATTATACTTTGGTGTTAAGGTACTTCCAGATATGTAGACCATCTTTGGGAGATTTATAATCATCCTAAAAGCAGTGGGAAGCCAGACATTAAGGGGATTTAGGCAGGGGTGGAGATAGGGACATTGCAATAGATGGTCAGCTTTGCATTTTTAAAGGACCACTCAACTCTGGTTGCTGAGGGAGAGCAGGCTGGAGGGAATGGCAGGGGTGGCAACTGCACTTCAAATCTTAGTTTTGTTTCCTTTGGACCAAGGGAAACCTGATGAAATACAATTAAATAATTGTAACCTAATAAAGAGCCAAAGTAATTAAATAATTGTGACCTAATGTAGCAGCCCATTGGAGTCTAGAAAATGGAGTGAATGACAACCTGGTATCTGATTACTGATCTGCCATTTACTAGGTGTTTGATTTGGGGCCAGTTACTCAGTGTTCTGGCCTGCTTGCCCCCTATAACAAAGAATTTAAAATATCTGCCTCTCTCCAGATTTGTGAGGATTAAAAGGAAATAAATATGAATATTGCAGGCAAACAATGAGAGAGGGCAGTAAAGGCAGTTGGGACAGGACAAATCTCAGAGGCAGGAGAGAACAGGGTATGTTTGAGTAAATTGTGAGAAGTTCTGAGCAGTTCAAGGGTAGCAGGTGGCCTTGGGAGGTTTTGAACTTGAGGCAGGATGGGGAAGGGCTTTACTGGCAGTGGGAAGCAGCAAAGGCTTTCCAGGAGGGGGATGAGGTGACCAAAGCCGTTCTTTAGAAAGAAAACTTGGGTGATGGTACAGAAGATGGATTAAAGGGAAATGGGTGGATTGGTGGTAGAGAAACCAATGACCACGTGCAGTCTCCAGACAGCAGTGATGAAGATGTGAGCCAAGGCAGTGAGGGTGGGAGTGGAGGTGATGCCTGGAGCAGGTGGCATTTCTGAGGTGGGTTCTGGGATTGATTAGACATAGAAAGTATAAAAGCAGAGAGCAAGGACAACTGTCAGGATTTTTTGCTAGGGGATCTCATAGATCACAATACTACCAAAGTTATGACTGGAGAAGGGACACATTTTAAGAGGAAGTCATTGAGTGTGGCTTGAGCCCATGTTAGAATGAAGATATTTGGAGGTTCTGAAAGCTGACATGACAAGTCTGACATTCCAACAACTTCTAATGCTTTGATTTGGCTCTTCCTCAAGGGGCAGGGGAGAGAAGTTCTTGCTATGTACCAGGTAGGTCCTGTGTGAGGAATGTCACATATATCTTTGGAACAACACTGTGGAGTAGAGACTATTATTTCTACTTTTTTTAGATTAGGGAACTAGGCCTTAAGTAAGTTAAGAAAAATTCCCAAGTTTACATGGACTCCTAAAGTTCTAAGGTAAACACTGCTTCTCTTGACACATAGCAATAGATGATTTTCAGGATAAAACCAGTCTTTTCTGTCTGATATAATTGGGCCTTGTCCTTCCAGATTTTGATTAGATGAGAGAACTAGAAAGGGGAAAAATTAAAACACTCCATAAAGTTGTTGGATTAGCAGGTTAAGTGGAACACAAAAATAGCTACCCCAGAATCCTTAAATTTTAACCTCAGTATCATCTCATTATATCTTCATAAAAACAATATGGAGAAGAATAAGCCTCTGAGCAAGGTCAAGGACATTGTTTTTTTGGCTTACAATGAAGGTAGTTTTGGAAAACACTGTTGTCTATTCATGAAATTTAGTAATGGAAGTTATAGAAACAACCCCACCCCACCCCCACCAACATTTGAGTAGCCCTATTTCTCTAAGATTTACAATTCCAGGCTAATTGCCTCAAGTTCTCCAAACTCTCTTTGTGGTGGAGAGTCACTAATCCCTCATTGTAAGTAGTTTGAGTAATCACTTGAAGTTGAATAAAACTCCAGGGGACGTTCTTTCATTGCCTAAACAGTTTAAAGCAGTGGTTCATAACCTCTTTTGGGTGACGTGCCTTTGAAAATCTAAGAGCAGCTATGAATTGCTTCTCAGAAAAATGCCAACACACAGCAAAATGTGCCCATTTTCAGGCAATTAACAGACCTCCTGAAGCCATGCACATATTTGGAAGAAATCTGTCATTTAAAGTCTATTTTGAATGGTAGGTCCCAACACGTGACATAGTTTCTCAGATTCCAGCTCTTCTGGACAACCTTCTAGACACTCAAAACAGTAGATTCATTAGCGTATAGCTATGTCTCCTGTATGTTCATTCCAAATAAAAAAAGTGTCAGATACTTCCTAAATGCAGGGTGTGCAAAAATGTATACAGCAAGGTGCCTGCCCTCAGGAAGGTCACAGTCAAGTGGAAGAAAGATAAGTAAAGAGATAAATTGCAACACATCATGAGTTTTTGGAGGTATGGATGGCATGAGACCCCGGGAGCACAGAGGAGAGCAACCAAGGTAACTGACCTTGGGGAACAAATAGACTTCTGGGGGTAGGGGGTGGGATGGGGGTAGAGCGATGGTGTGTGCTCCTATTGACCACAGTTTTACTCCTTTTTAACTTTATGGAGAAATACTTCATGAACAACCAAAGACCACAATCTTAATTATTTATTACTAGCCTTTTACTTAATAGAGTATAAGAATGTATTTTAGAAACAGGCATGTTTGAGCAGATGCTTAGAGATACGGTGAATACGAGAATGTAAAAGTAGATTCAGAAATAGGACGTGTCCTTGGGATGTGGACACTGGAATAATGTGAAGGTGAAACTTGAATCAGACCTTCAAAAATGAAGAGAATTTGGTGAGTGTATTAGTCAGCCAAAAGGGTGCTGATGCAAAATACCAGAAATGGGTTGGTCTTTAAAAACGGTATTTATTTGGGGTAGAAGTCCACAGTTAACAGGCAATAAAGCATAAGTTTCTTCCCTCACCGAAGTCCATTGGCACGTGTTAGAGCAAGACAGCTGCCAACATTTGCCAGGGTTCAGGCTTCTTGGGTTCCTCTCTTCCCGGGGCTGCGTTTCTCTCCAGGCTTAGCTCCTCTGTTTCCTCTGCAATGTCAGCTGTAGACTATCAGGCGAACGGCTCACTTCTCTTCTCCTGGGGCCTTCTCTCCAACATCAAAACTCTAACATCAAAACTTCAACTCAAACCTGCTCCCTCTGTCCTTTGCCTTGCCTTTTATATATATATATATTTATGATTGTTACATGATATTATCTTTTTTAAAAAATATTTTAAAAGACGCTTAGATTACATAAATGTTACACAAAAATTACAGGGATTCCCATGTTCCCCACCTCCACACCTCCCACAACCTCCCACATAAACATCTTTCATTAGTGTGCCGCATCACCTGCAATGGATATACGCATCCTGGGGCTTTGCCACTAAGCATGGACCATAGTTCACATTGTAGTATAGCTCAGTGGTAGAGCATCTGACTGCCTTTTATATTTGATTTCCCCACCCACCAAGGGGTGGAGCTCAACGCCCTACTGACGTGGCCCAGTCAACACCCTAATCATAACTTAATCATGCCCAGATTAACAGACCAGTTTAACAGCGTAATCAATATCTATTTTTTGGAATTCATAATTACATCAAACTGCCCAACGGCTAGAGAGAGCATCATGAAAAAGATTGGTCTGAATAGAGGAGAGGGTTTAAGGGGAAAAACGACTGCCCAAGTAGGTTTGGATGACCTGGAAACAGGTCAGTTGCCTTTATGTTTGAAGCAATAAACAGTTTGGGAGCAATTCTAGTTTCTTCAGCAAAGGTGGGACGTGAAGGAGAATTTAATTGATGAATAGATTGGACGTAGTAAGGAGAGAAATCGGAGACTGTGTAGGGGCCTTCGGCAGGGTGGGTAAACTCGGTGAAGGTTGGGGCCTAGACCAGGGAGGTAGAAATGGAAGGAAGATAAAGAGGAAAATCAGAAAAGCATGTTGAAGAAATGCTTGAGAGAAATTGATAACTAAATGGATATAAGGAATAAAGATGAGAAGGTACTAAGTGGCTTCATTTATTTACTGCTTATAAATCCTGGACCATATCAAATACTTAGTTCTATGGTAAAAACCCTTTTTGTATTTAATTCCCAATTGTTTTTCCAAGAACTTTTAATGATCTTAATAACAGTGATCATGTCAAAGGTCCCCTTTTCCCTATTTTTTACAACATCTGTAGTGGCATGGTTCTGTATTAGGAACACAGTATATGTTCATAATTGTGGGAATTGAAGTGAAGGATGGAGTGTTAATTTTAGATAATGTAAAAGACCACAATTTATACTTTTCCTGAAGAGCAATGCTATAATTGCCCTTTTAGTTTGAAGTTACCCAAATTTCCCCCATCTTGTTTCTCTAAAATACTATTTACTAAAATAAGGTTTCTTGGCACAGCTACAGGGACTATATAGGCTTCTTTTTAATTCCGTTGTGCAATCTGTATGACTAGGGGGCCTTGGGTGGTGGCAAGCTGGCCAGTAGCAGGGCAGTCTTACCCTGAGAGCCCAGCCTACTGGTAGGAACCCAAGATGCAAATCTGAGCTGAGTCTCGGGATGACCAGACAGGCTGGATGTAGGTTTCTTTGGCAAAAGTTCAGAGTGGGTCCAGGATTTGTGACATCTCGCCAAACCTGGAAGAGGCAGTGACTACTGGTGACATAAGCGGCAGGGAACATAGGCAGGCTTGGGAGGGCTTAGGTATCGGGACATGCACGACCGAGGCAACAAGGTAGGAGACCAGTTGCTGGGGAACTGAGGGAGAAGACGAGAGCTGATTCAGAAAGTTATCAGGGCAGCCTCTCTGTTAGTGAAGACTGGTTGTCGGTAGAGGATCAAGGGGACTCGGGAACTAGAGAGACCATTTCTGCAAGTAACATTACTATTTATATATGAGAAAAGTTATCTACCCCACTTTGAGCTATTAAAACTTGAAAAATTAAAATAAAATACTTATATAATTATTTTGTAGCCCCTGTGGTCATGATTGCTGCAAATGATAGTTTTTTGCCTCTTGCTTCTGGAGGGTCTTAGCCTGATAGAGATGTAAATGTTCCTTAGCTGGTTCGGGAAGAAAGAAGGGAATCCCACTTCACAAATACCTAAGTCACACCCCAAATTTATTCAAATCACATTGGAAAAAAGGAATCAAATGTAGGGGGATAAATTTAAACTGCCTAAGCCTCTGCTAATAAAAGATTAAGGAGTATGTGGCTTAGCATCTTTTAATTATTTTTTCTCACGTCTTGAATATACAATGTTTGAAATCTCTGGCTGGATCAACATTATTTTGCTCAGAGGTTTGTGGACTTTGCATACTGATTCTTTCCTGTTTCCAAGTACATTTGCTTTTAGGCTATTTTTATTCACTTTAAAGGAATTTTAATAACTTTCTGCTGACAGCATGGACAGCTGGTCTTGAGAATTAAAGAAAATTCACTTGCTGACTGAGGAAGGAAGTGACATCAATGAGCTTCTAAAGTCAGCCCACAGGGGGAAATCGGCTTGTGAGAGAGTAGCCTTTCATTGCACTGTATTTATGGAGCGATGCCTTGAGATGCAAATTGCTGTATCAATCAAACCTATGGTGCCTACCTCAGACCAACTTAGTGCAAACTGAACAAACAATGCCCTGAAACCCTGAGAAGAGAAAGGATGAGACGTACAGGAACCCAGGGGCTAAGTGAATTATGGGAGCTCGGGGTCCCCTCTCACGGCACTGATGCTTCATTCTCTGTCAAGCCTCAGTTTCTTTGTCTAGAAAATGAGTTTGATATAAACTGTTGGTTGAAGTCAGTCTGTTTCTGTGACAGATGGCTAATAAGACCATGTACTAATATATATAGTTGAGACATGTTATCTCTCCAGTCTTGTCTTAAAGAAAGCTATCAATTGCTTTTTATCCCCCTCTGAGAGCTTTCTAGAAACAGGGATCTTTAGGTGTCATAGATAGCTACTACCTTTGTTCTGTGATATTTTAAAAATCTGTATTCATTATTTATAGCTCTACTACAGAAAGAGTCAGGCACCAAATCTAAACTTTAACTAATAATGACAATTTTAATAACAATGATCATTGTCATAATAATTAATGACTTTTAATTCTCACCGCCGTCAGAAAATTTCCCACGGAGCTGCAGTTATGCATTTTTCAAAATCACTGTGGTGCAAGTGGTTTGGTGTCTGTGTGTGGGTTTTTGCATCATGTGTGTGACTCTAGATTATTAACTCAGAGCAATTTATATAACTGTCTTTGAGCCATTGCTGTAACCATCTCAAAAATTTTGAGGAATGAAGTAAGAAATAAATCATCAGCAATTTAATGTTTCACCTCATAACCATAAACTGTATCTAGGTACTTTTCTCCCTTTCTTTCACCACAGGTGTGCATGTATACACACACACATGCATGCTCACATGACATGCAAACCACACACATGCACCAAACCACTTGCAATGATAGTAAATATCACATTTAGGCATAGACAAAAGGTATTTAAACGTTGACATGGTAGAAATGGGGATAGATTCACTTTCAGACATTCTAGTCTTGGCTTTGCCACTAAATTAGCTGTATGAGAGTTGACTAATTATTTCACTCCTCTGGTCTTTGTCTTTAGTGTAAAATGACAGGGCTGTAAGCACAGATGGCCTCTAAATTTGCTTATAGCTTCTTAAGCGCTTTGACTTCAAAAACTTAAGAATGACAGAGTTTGAAAATTTCTGTAAGACGAAACAAAGTGCAGTAGGAGAGGAAGAGATTGTGTTTGGTGGGGCAACCTAGAGAGGCTTCATGGAGGAAGCAGCATTTGATCTGGGTAGGATTTTCATAGCAGCAGATTGGGGGAGAGGATATTTAACCCAAAAGGAAAAGCATGAGCAAAAGCACAGGACCAGGAAATGCAGCGGCATGTACAGGAAGCAGTAAATAGTCCCGCTAGACTGCAGGGACTGTACACTGCGAGTCATAAGAGACGCGGCAAAAGTGTTTGGTGGACTGATATCATGCTTAAGGAAAAACTTTGAAATTCATGTGGTAAGGGGGCTCTTGAGGATTCTTGATTTAGGGAGTGATCAAAGCTGTGTTTTAGGAAAATTAATCTAGCAGTGCTATGGTTTGAGGATATGGGGAACACTGATGGGGAGAATGGAAGGGTGGAGAGGAAAGTAGAGATACTTCGTGAGTGGAAGTGGCTTGACAATTCAGATGGGGGAGGGGCAGAGCGGCAGGGGAAAGAAATGAATTAAAGATGACCACGATGGTAAGCTTGGTGTCTTAGGAGAAGATGCTATTAATGCAAAAGTGGAAACAAGGAAATAGGGCCAGTTTAAGGAGTAATTTGGTCAGTAATGGCAAAGGTGAGATGCTAAGCTTGGTTCAGTGTTTAAGTTTAAAAATACCTGTAAGATCCTGGAGAAGGCAGAAATTGAGTTCAGGAAAGGGGTTAGCAGTAAATATCAGGCAATGTTCTGCAGAGAATGATAAGATTCTTGAGGTAAAATATAAAGGGAGAAATAACCACCAAGATTGGAACTTTGGGAAACAGCTGTATTTTATTTATATTTGAATAATTTGATGCCTCTTTAGAGAATAGAAAGCAAACCTTACACTGTTCGCAGTGACTAAGAAGAGACACCTTCTCTAAGCTAGCAGAAGGATTTATTATCAGGAACCAGCAAGCCAGAGGTTTGGTTTGGGAGCTGAAGTTCTCACTAGTCCTGGATTTGAGTCAAAGGCAATCTCAAGTTTTCGCAGTAGAAAACTAAGCCAATTTCCTAATTTATAAATTGAGGCTTCTGAAAGTTTGGGACTTATTGAAGGACACCAACCAAGTGAATTGTTGAGATTTTAGTTATGGTCAAGGGATCGGGTTTGAATCTCAGTTTCCCTACTTTCTGGGTGACCTTAGGGCAAGTAACAACCACTCTGAGCTTCCTTCCCCATGGGTCAGATAAGGATAGGTGTGCTTATATTATAGGATCTTCCTGGTGATTTAATGAGTCAACTATGTAAAGGGTTCATACCAAAACTTGGCATCAGCAATGGCTCTTGGTCTAGTTCTCCTCCCTTGGCTGCCCAAGTAAAGGATCATAAAACCAGATAGTTAAAAATCTGGATGGAAGCTGTGTTTGAATGTGATTAAGAAGAACAAATTTCAAAACAACAAAGTATTCTAATATAGAATGACTGGGAGTCTGGAAAAGACCTAGAAATAGTATGCATTTGCAATATTTAAAAAAGCACACATACAAGAAAACAAATTAGTCAAATTTAAGTGATTAGCAAATAGTCAGGAACTTTAGCTTAGCTGAAGAAGTATAAATTAAAATGTTTGGAATCCTATTTTCACCTTAAAGCATACAGACACTGGTCCATTTCCCGCTTTTGGCCTCCATTCCCCAGCCTGCCAAGCTGCACAGGAGTAAGATTCCTCCTAAGACTCTTCCTCACCTGTGGGAAACCAGCCAAGACAAAGACAGTAGGGACTTCACATGAGAACTGCAGAGCTTGTTCTCACGCAAAACATGCTTTGAGAAGAAAATGTGCACAATATCCTGTTTTGCTTTTTGATATTTCTTAGGATGAATTATGATATGACACCTAATAGTTTAATGTTAAATTCCTTCATATCCATTGCAGTCTTCAAAAACTACTGAATGTTGTTGATTCTTTATTAAGTTTGCAGATCTCATGTACTCTCAGCCTCTAATTATCCTGAGTAATGGCTCATAGCCTTCTTATACAGTCAGGGAAACTGTAAATCACACAAAAGATGGATGGTAGACATTAGATCTCAGGATCTCAGGATCTCATCTATAATAGGATTCACATTCTTATTATAAGCAATGGTTCCATTCTCCCCTCTACCCTTTGGAAGTGCTGTTAAATGAAATATTGATTTTTGAAATGGGGTGCCAATTTTTTCTTCAAATTCAAGCAAGATTTTTTTTTTCTAAAACAATAAAAAGAAAACACCTAAATGGGACAGGTGGTTATTCTTCTCAGATAACTTTTAAAGTAATAGGGACTGCAGACAGAAAATAAGGATTTTTTTTCAATGATTTCTTTTCCATACGTCAAGACTCATCCACTTAAGGCTGAAACTAACTGTAAGAGTTGTTAATGCAAGGTAATTGTCGGTCAGTCTTCCAGCTCTTTCTACGTGATATAAGCATACCTCCAGGGAGTTTGCTTGGATTCTGTAAATTATGGTCTGTGAGGAGAAAAGGTGAAGCTGTGTGGTTTCCAGTGGTCCTTCTGTATCATCAATGGGTACTGCTGTGGCTTTGGCAGGCCTGTAGCTCAGGCACCAGATACCCAGTGGAAACAGGCAGCCCCAGATGGCTCTATGGGATGCCATTTTCTCAATACCAACCTGCCAGATATGGCCCGTGGTTACCTGTACAATCCCAAAGAGAGAGAATGGACTCATGATTTGATACTTTTATTTCCATCTCTCTTACTTTATTGTGTGATTTTTCCCCCTTCCCTTCCCCTCCCTTCTCTTCCCTTCTCTTCCCTTCTCTTCCCTTCCTTTATCTTCCTCTCTCCTCCCCACCTCTCCTTTTCCTTCTTTCCTTCCTTCCTTCCTCCCTCCCTCTCTTCCTTCCTTCCTCCCTCCCTCTCTTCCTCCCTCCCTCCCTCCCTCCCTTCCTTTATATTTCCATTTGTTTGTTTTACATTCCAGAAGTCCTAAGACTATTCCTCCCCAGGGGTTAAGATGGTTTTGTTTGGTGGGGGTGGGGAAGGGAGGGAAGGGGATGGTGGTCATAAAATCAATTCTGTGGTGAGAATCTATTAATTTTTTAGCTCTCTCTCTCTCTTTGATACTAGGAAATGGTACAAATGATAAAGCTGAATGTGATCTATGTTTGTACCATAGGGAACTCTTCTTTAATCAGATTCTTATTTATTTTACATCATACAAATTAATTAGGGGGGGCACCATTTACTGTTTCATTGGAATCAAAATTCCTAGCTTCTTGCTTCTATAAAGAAAAGATTTTGGGGTTTTTTAGCTTACTTTTTAAAAAAAGGAATTTTATTGAGCTACAATGACAGTAATAACTTGAACAAGTAAATTAAACCCATGGCACCCTGAATCTTTTTATGCATGAATTTTTATATGATTTTCCATTTTAAAGTCTCCCATTATTTTCTTTTCTTCCTTGAATGAACAGAAAACATGAATCTTTAGAGTTTTATGGTATAGGTAAATAATACTAATTCTCCCAGGGTGAAATAAAGATTAGTTACATCATTGTAATTATCCTTACATTGAAACACACGCAAGTGACATAAATAACAATTTAAGATGGTAATTTATTTCCTCTCACTCTCTTGCCCAATCCAACTTTCTCTCTTAATCAAGTCTGGGTCAATAAATATTGGTAGTTTAAATCACCTGTCATAGTCTAATACAAGGAGAAAATCCTTTCTCCACTGCATCTTGAGAGTTTTCTTTTTCCTCTATTAGGAAATAATTTGCTTATGTAAAAAACTAGTCATAATAGCATGACACTGGTTCTAGTTCAAATGACTGGATACATTATGTTTCTTCTGTAAGCAATACCGAATATTGAGTAGGGTCCATTACAGAAGGCAGTCTGTGAAAACCACCTTTCCTTTTAAATTACTGCCTAAGGTTTCTTTCAGACACATCAGAGTGTTTATGAAATCTAGAGCAGCTTTATTGTTTAGGTATTTTAAACAGTAGTGATTATATAGGGTTAATTCAACACCTTGTACTCTAAGTAACACAGAACTTTGAGACCTATAAAAATCACCCTGTAGCAGCTGTGTGGATGTATTTGAGAAGGCCTGGACTGGAGGTGGAGAGACAAGATAGAAGACAAGCTTGCAGTCCTGTCAAGGAGAGGTGAGGAGGTCCTGAGAGAGAGTGCTGGGACGTAGAGGAGGGGCCCACTCCAGAAATGTTCAAGAGGTAAAATCGGCTGCTTGAGGGGTAAGTGAAAGGGAGTAATCGGGACAACTGGCAATGGCCAAGTGTTGATACCTACTTGGATGGTGGTGTCGTCCAAGGGGCAGTTTTAGAGGTAGAATAATGAGTTCAGCTTTGGACATGTGATGGTTTCAGTACTGAAGGGACCTCTAGGGATGGCCATTTGGAGCAGGCAGAGGAACACATGAGTCTCAAGCTCTAGGGGGCTTTCTGGACTATACATGTAGGTGTGGAAGTTGTCAGTACTGATCTTAACTGAGTACTAGTGTTAACTGATATGGGCAATTAATAATACTTAGATAGAACGAGAAGAAATGGGACTGATATGTGATCAGAGGCAGGAAAGCTCAGAAGGATGATGAGAAAGAGTGGCCAGAACAGTATAAGAAGGTTAACGAGGGCATGGTGTCATGGTTACCAAAAGAATCAAGAAGTAGGGAGGGATCCACTCTTAAACTGCTGGTAGAGAAGCAAAACGGCACAACCCCTTTGGAGAAGAATTTTTCAATATCAAACAAAACTACGTATGCTTTTATCCTTTGACTCAACAACCCTACTTCTAGGAAATTGTGCTGAAAATACACACCTGCACAAATATAAAAAATAATATGCACTAGGTTATTCATTGCAACAGTACATGTAATAACAAAAGATTACAAACAACTGTAAGTACATTTGCTCAATGAAGGACGATTAAGTTATAAAAAAAAAGAAGAAATGGTTACTTATGGGGAAGAGTGCTGGTAGACAGGGTGAGACTCTTGTGAGGATACTTTTTATATAGTTTTGACTTTTGAACCATGTAAATATTTTATATATTCAAACTGTAAATTAAATAAAAAAGCAAATCTGAAAGTGGAACACAAATAGAAAAAAAATTAACCTAATTTTACATCAAATTGATAAGAAAATCATACAGAAAAAAATATTTTTAAGTAACTCTGAACTTTGATTATATTCTAAGCTCTTTGGTATATATGCTAAGAACAAAAAGTAGGGTAAAGAAATTGTAAATTTCACTCAGTAGATTTATTTAAGTGGTAATACTGGCATTATCATTTTGCAACTATTTTAAGTATATAGTACAATAAAGGAAATAAGTAAATATTATTGGGAACAAAGTTTTCCATTTAAAAGAAAAGTGACAAAACCAGGAAAATTCCAAATTTCGATTGGAAATATTAATAAGAAGTCATTATTCAGTAAACAAACACCTTAGTAACAATGAACATACACAACTCAGATCCTGGTTTCCTTCTTGTTATTACCCCAAAAAAGGAACTAGGGCTTCTTAGAGAAATGGTTGGTTCCAGGACTGGGGCACAGAAAGAATATCTCTTTTTGCCAGCAATCCAAAAAAATACTCAAAACTAATGTGGTTATGACAAAAGGACACAGGAGCTTGCTTAAGGAGTTTTTCACTACCCATATTAGGAAAAGTGTGTACTCCAAAAAGAATAATGATTCTCTAATTAAAAAAAAAAGCACATGAAAAGATGTTCCACATCATTGGACATTAGGGAAATGTAAGTTAAAACCACAATGAGATACCATGACTTACCTATGAGAATGGTTAAAATAAAAAATAGTGACAATACCAAATGCTAGGGAATAGAGAAACTGGATTATTCTTACACTGCTGGGGGGGAAAGCAAAACGATATAGCCACCCTGGAAAAGAGTATGGCAGTTTCTTTTGAAACTAAACATGTGCTTACCATGTGATTCAGTAATTGTACTCTTGGGCATTTATCCCAGAGAAATGGAAATGTTTCTTCATGCAAAAACCTGTGTATGAATGCTTTGAAATAGCCAAAGACTGGGAACAACTCAAATGTGCCTAAATGATGAATGGTTATACAACTCGTGGCACAAAACATACCACAGAATACTACTCAGCAATAAAAAGGAACAAATGGATAATACACGCAACCACTTTAATGAATATCAGAGGAATTTTGCTGAGTGAGAAAGCCAATATCGAAAGGTTATATACTACTTGATTCCATTTATATAACATTCTTGAAATAAGCAAATTATAGAAATGGAGAACAGATTAGTGGTTGCCAGGGATGAGGGAAAGGTACAGGAAGTCAGATGGTCAGGGCTAAAAAAGTAGCACAGGTCACCTTGTGATGGAACCATTCTGTATCCCGACTGTGGTGATGGTCACACAAATCAACACGTGTGATAAAATCGCTTAAAACTAAACACTCTCACACACAAATGTGTGTGTGCACAACTGGTGATATCTGAATAAGGTTGGTGGTATCAGTGTCATTTTCTTGGTTGTAATATTATACTATGGTTGGTCAAGAGGTTACCATGGTCAAGAGGTTACTGGGTGAAAGGCATATGGGATCTCTGTACTCTCTTACAACAGGCAGTGAATCTACAATTATTTCCAAATAAAAAGCTAAAATGTTTAAAAAGAAGAATGATTGCAATTGATTGAAATTCACTGCATAAATAAAAACCAATGAGTTTAAAGTAGCCTACCAACCCATTAAAAAGGAGAGAAATAGGTAAAAAGGGGAAAGTTCCTTACTGAAGAATGTCATCTAATAAATGTTGAAGAAATGACAGAACTAAGAAAATAAATTTTATAGCCCTGATTATAATAATTGATTCAGACAGGGATCATCAATAGATTATAACATAGAATATTCCCATGGTGTAAAATCCTATTCCATACATTTCATAACAATTGCTAAGGAAAAAAAATGTACTTTTAAAATAGAGAAATTTGTTCCCATTTTTCAAAAAGTGATCAAATTTAGTTTCACTAATAGAGGGACAACTGACAGCATGTAATATGAAACAGACATCTTAGCATTGCCAAAAAATGTTCAATCTAGTTTCTAGACCTAACTGCCAGTTTAAAGAAGAAAAGAACAATTTAAACTATACTATAAGGAAATAAGCAGAATGCAGGACATCCTAAAAGATAACTGGCCTAGACTCCTAAAGAATTCAATGCCATTTTCAAAAAAGGCTATGGAATTAGTATAGGTTAAAAAAGAATAAAGAAACTTAAAAACCAAATGCAATGGTTGAACATTACTTAGATCCTGGTTAGGGGGCCAGTTGTAAAAGACATTTTTGGAATAAATGGAGACATTTGATTATAGACTTGTTATTAGATGGCATTATAGGATTATTTGCTAACTTCCTTATGTGTGATGATGGTATTTTTGCTATATAGGAGAACTTCCTTAATTTTAGGAGATGTGTGCTGAAGTATTTAGGGGTGAGATGATATGGTATCTGCAACTTACTTTTAAATAGTCCAGAAAAAAATGCATACGCACACATACACGGAGGGGAAGAAGTAAGTGAGGCAATATGTTAACAACTGGTGAATCTTGGTGATGGCCATATAGGTGCCCACCGTACTATTCTTTCAACTTTTATGTAGGATTGAAACATTTCAAAATCCAAAGTTGAAGATAAAAGGAAGAGATCAATCAAAAGGGCCAAATGTGACAAAGGGAAGACCTGCTAAAATGTTCTATTTTTGACCAGTGGTAAGTTCAATGAGAACAGTTTCACAAGAATGGTGGGAGCTGGAGCCAAATGTCAATGACCTTGGAGGTGAGAAAATGGAAACAGAAAGTATAGACTTCACATGAGAAATCTGAATGAAAATGAGAGGCAAGAGACTGAGTTACTGTTGATTTATTAATGGAACCAGAGAACTTAAAAATAGTTCTGGGCTCAGAGCAAGGAGCCTGCAAAGAAGAGGCTGAACATACTGGAAAGACAAGTGAAGACATTCAGAAATAGATCCCGGAGTGCGTATGTTGGTGGGCAACATGTCCAAGGCACAAGCTTGACCTTGAACTGGAGGAGGGACACACCGTTCCCTTATATAATACCAGAGGTGAGAGGGTAGAAAGTATACAGTGAATCTATAGGGAGAGTGAGAGGTTGAGAGAGAGCATGCCTAAGGCTGCAATTTCTTCCAAAAATCAGGAAGGCAGTTTGTTGAAAATGAGAAGAGTGATGATTTGAAGATGGCCCCGAACATTTAGAATAATTTTTACAGGAGTAGGACTGTTAGGAGACTGGCTGGTATAAGGACCTTAGTCATGTTGGAGAACATGATTTCCAAGTGGCATCCATCTGTGTGGTTGTGTAAAGTTCTCCACTATTCTTGGCACATGATTGGATATATATGGATGCAAGGGACTCAAGGGTCCTGGAGGAGGAGAGATGTGATGAGAGACTGTGGAGGTCCCAGCTACATTGACAAGGAAGGGAATGGCAGCATAAAAGGCACTGGCATATCTATAAGGTCAAAGAGCAATTAGGTGGGTGAAAAGTGTCCTGAGAATAGCAATCGCAAGATATGGTCAGAGCCTGGTTTCTTTGAGTTCTAGATTTCTGAAGTATCCAGCCGAGTATCAAGTTGTGGCCATGGGAGTGGGTGGCTGAAGTGGATCAGAGATTAAGCTCATAGTTGTGATGAAGTTTCCCATAACCATAGATCTTGAGAGTTAAATGAGCATTGTCTTTACTCTAATTTCCACCAGAAGAAGTGTGGCAGTTTGTTGAGGCTTTTGCGGACCCCACAAAATTTTGTTCTTAAGTTAATCCATTCCTGTGGGTGTGAATCTGTTGTGGGTGGGAACTTTTGATTGGATCACTTCAGTTAAGGGCCTTTGATTGGATTGCTTTGGTGGGCTGTGACCAGGGTGGGTCTTGGCCCTCTTGCTGGAATCCTTTATAAATGGGATGGGTTTGGAGAGACAGAGCAGAGAAAAATGACTCAGGAGCTCAGAGAGGAATCCACAGAAGCTGAGAGAGAAAGCCATGGGAGCAAGAAGCTGAAACCAACAGAACCTGGGAGAGAGAAACTCACAGAGGAGCAGACAGAAGGTGAAAGCAATAGAATCTGGAGCAGACAGAAGCTGAAAGCAATGGAATCCGGAGAAGCCAGAGACCGGCAGACATTGCCATGTACCATGTATCCTGTGACAGAGAAGTCCAGGATTGTTTTACAGCCAGTGGTCTTCAGGGAGAGAACGTTACCTGATGTCTTTATTTGGACATTTTTTCCCCAGCCTCGGAACTGTATGCTTATAAATTAATAAATCCCCATAAAAGCCAACCCATTTCTGGTGTATTGTCTTGGCAGCCTTTAGCAAACTTAAACAAGAAGTTTGAAGGAACATCTGTTAGTGAGGGGTCCAGTTTTATTTACCCCCTTTGCAAGGCTGAATCAAGTACCCCATCCCCAACACACATCCTTAATCTAATCTTAATCTGCCTCCCTGTTGGTGTGAACCCACTGTAAATAGCATCTCCTGAAGATGGTATTTTTAGTTAAGGTGTGGCCAACTGAAGCAGGGTGGACCTTAATCCAGATGACTGGAGGCTTTATAAAGAAAACTGGGAAGCCACAGAAGCCAGACAAAGAGGAGATCACCATGTGACGTAGTACAAGCCAAGGAGCTCCCAGGCTTACCAGCAGCCAGCGCCAGAATGCTACAGACTTCTGGGAGAAAGCATAGCCTTGCTGATGCCTTAATTTTGGATTTCTAGCTTGTGACACCTTGAGACAAAAAAAAAATGCTTGCTGTTTAAGCCGACCCATTGTGTGGTATTTGTCATAGTAGCCTGGCAAACTAAGACACTTTGCATTTTTTAAACTGCCTTACTCAAACTAAAAGGCCTGGGGAAGAGTCAAAAGTGAAGCAAGAATTTCCCTTCTAAGATTTATTAAGGATATCTTCAGGGTCGTACACAAAGCTGGGTCTGCACGTGCGCTCAGGGTTGGGTGTTTATTAGAGCTAAACTGAGAACAAGGTAAGAGCTCTTCAGCAGGATTGGCTGAAGAAGTTATGGCCGAATCTTTTCAGTGGGATGGCTTACACTGCCAGTCAAAAATGATATGGATATATTTGAAGAAAAAAGTAAGTCACAAAATAACATGTATATTATGAACCTATTTTTTATTAAAATATAGTGTTTTTATGGAAAACATTATGAATCATTGTGTGATGGATTTATGGGTGATTTTATCTTTCTGTTTCTCTGTACACTCTAATTTTCTACGATGAGATTGTATTATTTGTGTAACAAAGAAGTTTACATTTCAAACAAATTGAAAATGAAACATAAATATACCTTTAACATGGCTGTGTTAAAAGACTTTGTCTTACTATTGCTAAATTAATGTTTATTGTGAATAACTTGGAAAATAAAAAAATTTAGAAAAGATAAAAGAAATAAGTAACAATTACTTGTTATTCTACCATTTGTACACAATCCCTATTGACATTTGTGGTCACCCATCCAGATATTTTATTTTTGCTTTTTGAAAAATGATATCATCCAACACACATAGTTTTAAGAACTGTTTTGTTCACTTAAAGACTATATTATGAAAATCTTAATGTATATCATTCTGAATGACCTCAGAGTCATCTCTCTCTCTCTCTCTCTCTCTCTCTCTCTATCATCTCTATCTATATCCACACACACACACTCACTCCAAAGGTTCTCTAACCTCCTCGATAAGAAGTTTAATTTAGTTACTGTATTGTTTTGGGGGAAGAAGGGGACCACATCATGAAAATACTGTGGGGAGTGTTCATACAAATACACTTTTGAGCACATCCATGACCCCTCCTGAGCACAAATCCCTAGAAGTGGAAGTGATGGATTAAAGAGTTTACTCAGTGTCTGATATTAACTCTAAGTATTACTAAGTGCCCATTTCCCAGCACTCCTAATATTAATACTGAATATTACTGAGTGCTCATTTCCTCTGAATTTAGAAGAAAAGCTTGCTAAAGTTTTTAGGAAACATGTTATTTATGCAATCTTATTGTTTTGGCTTTGTTTTACTTTTTAAAATTATCCGATTCTATTTATATGAAATATCCAGAATGAGCAAATCCATAGACACAGAAAGTAGATTAGTGGTTGCCAGAGGCTGGGGGGAGGGCGAAATGGGGAGTGAATGCTTAATGGGTACAGGTTTTCCTTTTGGGTAATGAAAATGTTCTCAAACTAGATAGTGTAGCAAGATGTGGTATATACATAAAATGGAATACAATTCAGCTGTTTTGCATTTTGTTAGTGAGGCTGAACATTTTAATATACTTACAGGGCATTTATATATATATATTTTATTCATCTCCCTGGCTCCCTTTTCTAATACAGCATTTCTCTTTCCCACATTAATATTAATTTTTGCCTACCATATATGAGAATTTTCTCTAACTTTTCATTTGCCTTTACTTGTTTAGGATGTTTTGATAATAAAAGGATGAAATGACAATGATTGTAGTGGCTAGTACTTACAACATGTACAAGAGGCACAACACATGCATTTTTCAGTCAGTCCTCACAATACTAGTGAGATAAGGCTATTGGCATCTCCAATTATGCAGATGAAGAATGGGACAGATGTTAACAGAAGTTAACATACTAAAATTGCTGTTGGGAAGTGGTGAGCCCAACCTCCTGACTTTCGAGCCTACATCATTTCTTTTCTGGGTTCTTTCTTCAGTGTCATGCTTGGAAAGGCATAACTCTGTGCAGCTATTAAAAATAATAAGGTCAAATCTGTATGTAATGATGTGGAACAATATCTACACTGTATTCTCAGAACAGTATATAAAACTAATATGGTTTCTAAAGTACATATATTTGTATGTAAAGAAGTCAGAGGAGATATACTTTATTATAGTAAGGCCTGGTGAAGAGGGGTGATAGTCAATTTTAATTCAGTTATATCTATTTTTAAAAACTTTTTTTATTAGGAATGTACACTGCATTGATTTAAAGAGAATGATATTTTTGTTTTGAATAAGAAGGCATGACTGTGCCTTTGAATATGCCTTTTCTTTTCTTGTACATTGGGACAGACATTCATCCATTCATTCAAACACTCAAGATACGTTGTTTGAAAGTCTACTTCGAGTTGGTCTTGGACTGGATAAGTGGAACACAAAGATGAAGAGATATCATCAATCCCTCCTCCCAGTCTAGCAGGGAGACAGACATGCCAAAGAACAATTCCGATGTGTTGGTTGCCACAGGAAGGGGCTGAATCCAGGGAGAACACAGGAGAAGGAGAGCCAAAGCCAGCTTGGGGCTGGCAGGAAACACTTCTCCAAGGAGGTAGCATTAAACGGAGACATACTCCTACAGAGCATGCCCTTTCCCAGTCCCCGCCGCTGCTCACCCCCTTTGTCTTTTCCAGCCTGGGGTGCTCACAGCTCTCCTGGGGTTTCTGCACTACACCCTGAAGCCCCTTCCCTCCCCACACTTTGGAAAGAGTCCCTTTCTAAGTATCCCTCCTGAATTTTTCTCATCCGGGTGTGGGCTCTGCTTCCTTTGGGCTCTTACTGAGACGTGCTGCAGGCTCACCGGGCACTGAATTGGCGGTGCCACGGGCAGTCGGCATATCAGTGGGATGTTGAGAGCCAAGACCACCGCGGCAAACATCGCTATAGGTATCTGGTGCAAGCAGGGAGAGAGGTAAACGAGAGGACCATGTTTATGAGTACAAGTAGGAGATTATGTTTATGTTTACGGGACACACTCTGAAGACTTTCTGAAATAGTTTAGAGAGATGGGGTGGAGCCTAGGAAACATAATTGGTTTCACAACTATAACACTTTTTGTTTGTTTGCTTAAAACCTTAAGCTGATGTTTTCTAAGAAACACCCATCACTCAAATGGGGAAACTGAGGCTCAGATAAGTTATTCAGTTTGCCCATTTATTCGTTCATTCAGCAAATATTGAAGGTATACTATGTACCAGGCACTGTACTGGGGATAACAGTGAACAAAATAATAAAAATCTCTTCCCTTATGGGGCCGGAGAGACGAATTACATGGGCCACATTCGAATACAGGTCAGTCTGCCTCTAAACCGAGAGCTCTTTCCACTACATCATAGTGCCTCCCACTAGGGATTTGACAAGATCTTAAAAGATCTATTCCTCTGCCCCTTCCTGAGACACCACAGACTGTGGAGCCACTTCTGTGTCTTCTTTTCCTTCAGATGAACACTTTTAGCTAAGCTTGGCAGAATCTCCAAGCTTCTAGAACTCTGCAGGCAGGTAAGTCATTACTGGGACTAGTCACAGAAGCTAATGTTCGTGCTTATTACTGAGCCGTTGGGTCTAATTTTAAGAACACAGAGAATGAAAAGATTAGCTGCCTACAAGCTCCCCCATCTGTTCAAATGGAAAAATGTCACAGAGCCCTAAGGTGCGGGGCAGTGCAGATTTAAGCACGTATTTTCGAAGAGCACTTAAAAAAATAAAAAAAGGTGCAGTTCTTTATCTGTGTCTTCCCATGACAACATCCATTACAACTTAAAGAATATCATGCAGTGATTAAGAGCACAGCGTCAGTGTCAGGCAGACCTGGGGTTCAGTACCAGACTGTATAGTCACCAGCTGTGTGGCCTCAGGTGATTTACTTACCATCAGTAAAATTTAATTTCTTTCTCTTAAGTGGGGATTATCAGAATAACACTTCATTCATAGGGTTCTCCTCAGGATTGAATGAGATAATGCATGTATGGGAGTTAGCACAGTGCCTGGCACCTAGTAAGTGCTCATTAAACATAGCCACTATCCTTGCATGCATTATCTCTTTTACTTAAAGTGCAACTCTAGGAAGGAAAGGGAAAAGGATTGCGCAACATACACATTTGTAGCCAGGGCACCAAAGTTCTAGTCTTATAAGAAGACATTTTTATATTTTCTTCTGATGAATTAAAGTTTATATGAATTAAAATTTTACATGAATTCATAAGCATCATGTAACATAAGAAAATGGAAGGAGAACGGAGACCCTGATGTACCCAATGCAAGTTAGACAGCATTTACTAAAGTTCTAAAGCTCTATATAAATTGGAGACTAAATCTAAATCCATATCATTTGCTTTAATCCATTGCTTATATTTAACATAACCATTTAGAAATTGGTGCAATAATTTAATTTATTAAGGGAAAGCTCTATTCTTCTACCTTTCAGTTAACAATCTTAACAAGGTATTGGTTACATAAAACATATGTTTTCCACCAAACAGTTTGGTTACTGAATTGGTGCCCAGATGGGACAGGCTGCCACTGCTTTAGCCTTGCTGCACCTGTCCCAGTTGGGAGGGGAGGGGGTGCGCTGGGAGGCTTGCCTGATTGGCACCCAAGCAAAGGGCAATTGCATATGCATGCAAGTACCGGCAGAGAGGAGAGGGAC